>JAECUM010093404.1:0-26390 GCA_016617855.1 Megalonaias nervosa
ATATATATATATATATATATATATATAGAGAGAGAGAGAGAGAGAGAGAGAGAGAGAGAGAGAGAGAGAGAGAGAGAGAGAGAGAGAGAGAGAACACAATATTTTTCCCGATAGTTGTTTCCTTGGTCACCAGGAGGTTTTATCGAGCACACTATACTGTCTAAGGTGATTTCACATATGTTATCTCCTTCTGACTGAGAAGTCAACAATCTTCGTGGAATCGCAGTTTGCTGCGAAAAACTGAAGGTTCGCGAGCACCAGTTTATGTTATACTTCGACCTAAAAAAATGTTCATCGCATACATCTGCATTTTTGCCTTCAGCAAATTAATCCGGAACATGTTATAGGCTTTCGATTCCGTGTTCCTGTAACAGACCATACATTTACTGCAGCTTTGTGAACAGAAAAAAGACATCTTTGATGTAATGACCCAAAACTGTGTTTGAGGCATGCATACTTTTTAGAGGACGTGGATCGCTACAACTATCCAACACATTAACATTCCAAGCGCATATATTTCTAAATAAAGAAAGGATGAATATTCAAACTATATATAGTTATTTCTAAAGAAGTAGTAAAGACTTTTCCGTGATAATAAAAGTGCCTCTCGCAATCAAATATCCTTTAATAGAATTATCTACCATCTGTAAATTCGAACTTACAATAATGTTCTTAAATATAACTAAAATGTGATAGTTTATAAATGTCTAATCAGGCATACATACGTACATACATACATACATACATACATATATACATACATACAACAGGAATATAAGTATTATAATAGAACCAGACAATTCCTTCGCTTAATATGAAAAAATGTCTTTCGCAAACCAACCAATGCACTGAAGCAAAAGTAGAAATCAGTTCGATTAATGGAATGTAAAACTTTTAAAATGCAGAGAAATCTCCATTTCGTTATGATGTAATATTATGTTAAACTGATGATGTACATCAAAACATAACATTCGTGAGAGCATAACAGTATGGATGTTTGCTACTTCGCCTCCAGAAAACGGAAATCATGGCATACCTCTAAATTTCTAAAGTCTAATTTTTTACTTATTATTTAATAATAATAATAATAATAATAATAATAATAATAATAATAATAATAATAATAAATTAAGTTCCAGTAATTTTCCTGTCTTTTCTATCTAATTTGGTTATACTTCATATGAAATGGTAATCCAGACAAAGAAACCAAATAATCTGATGGAATAATTACAAAAAAAGTTTTTCTTCTTGGGTTTTGTGGACTTTGATATAAGACTTGTAGTTGCCTGTTTTGCGTGAATTGTTGTATTTTCTAGAATTTCATATAATAGTTTAAATATAATATTTGTCATTATCAATCAGCAGTTTTATGGTCATTTGACTCAAATCACCGTTAAATTGACGAAATGTTACTCTAATATTTGAAAGAGTGTCCTACTTATAGAATCATGATATCAGTGATCCTTGTTGCAGTCATCATATGTAACATCTGAGCAACAACAATCAATACTTTCAAAAGGAAGAAACGAAGCCAATGTAACAAACATTAAATACAAATATTCCGACGTGAGCTCAAAGCAAAACTGTTTAAGCCCATATATTGGAGGGATCTCCGTTTCTGGAAACGTATTCTTAGAAAAGAGCGAAACAGTTAATGAACAGTGGGTACTTCTCGAAGAAAATCTGCGTTTTGCAAAGATGTAAATGGACAATGTAAGCTAACTAAAAGCTCTCTACTGTGCTCTTTTAAAATTAGTTCAACTTTCTGTATTGCATCATACTACCTGATACAATCATATTACCTGAAAAAAATTCATCACATACATTAAGCAAAAGGTTGTGCTCTCTTTTATTTATTACGTTTCCGCGATATTTACTATCTATCTATGTGTCTAAACTTTATCCCACTTTGTCTTTTATGAATGCGATTTAGCCTTTTTCGTGTTCTAGAGAACCTGAAATACATAATATAGTCTTCGTAATTGCATCACCTAAATTTTAAGTTTGACAGATATTATTATTTCTTATACACAAGATGAGAACCATAATATGATTTTCTGCTTTGACATGTATGACAGAAAAACGAGTATTAAATCGGACGAGAAGATTTTAATTAAACAGCTTTTTCAAAACTTAATTGTCAACTCTACTCCTATCTTCAGACTTTGGGAAAAACAACAGAGATCAGAAATGAAAATGGATGTCTACCTTGTATGCATGCATTCGTTAAAAACTCAGTCTTTAGGCCATGCAGATCGTCAAATTCTTTAACGTAGAAAGCATGGTCGGCGGATGGTAGTGACACAATTTTACTCAGATCACTTGTATTCGCCATACTTATCCCGACGGTGAAAATTTCAATGCCGTCCATCTTAGCCGCATCAGCTTCCTGTATCATATCTTCTGTGTTGATATCCGATGTAGAACTTGCAAATAATATCACAACATTTCTAGCATTTGGTCTGTCCCCACGATCATAGGTAAACATATCAGTTCTCACTGTATGTAGAGCCTCTGCTATATTTGCACCATCAGGGACATAGGCCAAGATCTCCATTGCATTCAACACTTCCGATTTGCTTTGGTAGTCGAGCAGATGAAAATGAACATAAACTTCTGCGCTGTAGATGGCAAGTCCGACGCGAACGCTACCACTGTCTAAGGATGACTCTCTCAATAGATCTTGAGTAAAAGCCAGTATCTTCGTGAAGTTTTGTTCCCCAACATTATCGGATGAATCCAGCAATAATACCAAGTCTACGTCTTCCAGACCACATGAAGCTGCTGTAATATCACTTATTATCTACATCATCTCAAACATCGACTAATAATACTTATAGCATGCTGTTTATGTGTATACATAGTGTTGTACAGTATTATACGCTATACAGCACAACTAAGGGGGATATTTCAAATTGCATGCTGCATTCTCTTTTAAGAAGTAAATTGAATTAATCATCTTCGAATGAACAACTGCATTCCAGCTGTACTGTCATATGGACAGTTGCCTACCTTGCATGCATGTTAGATGTTAGAGTAAGAAATATGAGCAAAGAAGGAGCAAATAAATGTTATCGATATTAATATTAATAATGCTTATTTATGCGTTGCTTTTTATTCATGCTATAACCGAATCTAAATATGAATGTAAGTGAGAGGCAAATTCTATACAGCTTATGTTAAAATTGAGCTAGTAAGTAACTTTGAAGCACGTATTTTTATAATAGCACTTTTGCAAATTTAAAACACTGGTCCGCTTTAAATTTGTTTTAAATTCATCCCAAAGCAGAATCGCGAGACCAAATGTGACATGTCTAAAACTTACAATATTGTATTCAGATATAAATCTTCCTATTTTATTTGTTTTCAATCATAATGTACATTATGTCAGGTAGTGAATCTCTTCTATTTGAGCAAACTATCAAGGAAGCTAGAAACGTTTAGTTATTTAAAATAATCATATATGCAGTATAATTTTATTCCATAAATTTTACCTTAAACCAGCCTATTGTAGTGAAGCTTATTCCGTAGACTGATTTATAAGCCACATATTAAATAAAGCAATATCACCTTAATCTAAACCGTCTAAGTAAACTGCCCCAGCATCATCTATAATATTCCTAGCAGACTAGTTTATTAATCATGTAAGAAGAATCGCAAGAAAAAGGGAAATTGCCTAATTTTAACACTGTTTAATTTTAATATGAATTTCTCAGTTTTTCTTTGTTCCCGTGACTTCTTTGTCCTGAATCAAAATGTGCATCAATTTAATCGGCTGAATTCTGCAATATATCAAGGAAAACAGCAACGTTAATTTCATCAAAAATCACGTACGCCATGTAATTAGCCCTAACCGATCCACTCTAACCCGGGTTTTTCTGCAGATAAATAATGTAAGCAATACAAATAGATCTACCTAATTCATTCCCAAATATAACTCAGCATATTCTGCAGACTGACCACAAAATGTGATCCTAACGGCACCGATTCTTTTCACACCACTTAAGTCCTGCTGTGTCTATAGCACCGCGAAAGTCTTGGTTACAACAGTTGTTGTTCTCGGTTTTTATTATACTGGATTAGTAAATGATGCATGTACCATGGGTTACAATACAGACGTGCGCGAAGAAGAATGAAATTAAACTTACTTGTCGTTGTTCGTGTGGTTTCGCCTGTAAGAAAAGTTAAGATTAAGATGATTGACTATCAAATATAAATTAACCTTCATCTCATCTGAATGGAGTTAAACTTGGTGTCTAATTTTCTTTGATGTCGCAAGATTTATAACATCTATAAAAGTTCAGCTCTAAAGTATCATATACCACTTTTCGGATGTGGGATATACCAAACTTTAATACCCGTCAGTGTTACAACATATATTTATGTTACAGTAGAAACAAATAGACGTGATAATGTCGATCATCTTTCTTATTAAACTGGAAACATTCTTTCTTAGCCTTCAGAGTTAAAAACGTTGTTATGGACAATATAACAATTTTTAAAGTCTGAAATTAGTATAATGTGTATGTGTATTTCTAAGCGTTTGCATTAGCATCTACTTTTCTATACACATGACGCTAAAAGCATGTTAGCTTAGTAAACGACTAAAATTAACATAGTCAGTTTTAAATAGACATGCAATTCATATATTTTGTAGATTCAAATAGGGAAGTCAGACATGAATCATTTATCAATCAAGGAGCAATTAGCCATTTTCATGCTAAAATTGAAGGAAACAAAATATGCAATGACAGTAATGACCTAAATGTTGCTAAACATACGTTAGTCAATACTCTCAGTACTTAGAAACTAGCAATACAAATTTGCAAATGAAAGGCAAATTCTGAGAGAGAGTGGGGTAGTACGGGTTTATTGGGAAAAACATGTTACATCTGAGAGTGGCGAACGTGCGACATAAATAACCAACTGGAACTCCCTTGGCCTTTTACACGCACTTTGGTTACCAAATGATCTCTCTGCACATGATGCCATCGAGGCATTCATTACATGCGACTCGACTGAAATATCTTTCTCTTGGTCTATACATTCCCAATTTTTTTCTTGAGCAGAACATTAGCAAATAATTATATATAATCGTAAAATTTTTAGATGTTTCTATTGTTTCTTAGAGTACTTAGGCGCGCGGATAAAACTTTGTGAAAAAGCCTCAATGTGGCCCGTTTGTAAGGATTTAGTTTTAAATGGCAAGAAAGAAAAGATCGGGTTATACTATTTATTTTCAATTTAATCTTATCGAATTACAGATAAAATAATATAACAATTTACAATTTCAACTTTATTAGGTAACTTTTGAAAACTAAAATTGCCTACATGAAACCGGGGTAATACGCTGATGAAGCCACATGGAGCATAGCATGTTTCCATTTGTGAACAACAGGTCTCACGCAACTAACTGTATTCACTATATGTTATAATATACGATTGTTGTTAAATATATACGAAGTTTTTATATTAATTTGCAGATATTTCTGATATACATAAGATGTCAATGAGAAGGAGCATTAAGTGATATGGTCAACGTTCAAAACGACATGTAAATATAAATAGGAAAGGATATTTGTTGCACATTCGAATTAGAAAAACTAACATTACATTCATCAGTGTCATTAGCCAGATACCAGTCCAAAAGTAGTGTACTTTGACTATCTGTCTCAGCATGACAAAGTCTGAAAACATCGAGCTGAATTACAGGCTATTTTGCACACTGAAGTGTATTAGGTACTATCTTCTCAGGCATGTCTTACGGCCAACAGGAAACCTCAATATTAATTGCATGAAACCTACATGCTGGGGGATGTATGTCGGTCTCTAGATTCTATTTTTTTAGTATGATATGCAACTAAAATATGGATTAGACACGAGCTAGAGGAATTAACAATAAGAATGGATGTTTTCCATTTTACCCAAAGCCTTTTGAGTTGTTATAACTTTGGTCAAGGAGCTTTCGGTTTTAGCTGTAACAATCCGTTTTGTAACTGAAACAACATAAATGATAACATGGAACACAACAAGAACCTAATTAAACATACAATTTCTGTGCATAAGAAACACAAACGAAACAAAACAGAAGATTTACATTGGACAAAAATGCATTTTGTGTGACGAATCGTATCATAATTTATTTTGCACACTATACATTTCAGCAAAATCTGTTGTTCTCAGTTAAACGTATCTGTGTTGGAGGCTGCATTGCTATTAAGGGACAATGAAATAAAATTTTGTACCATGCTAGCAGTGCCAAGTTTTGTGAGAAAACGAAATGTTCTGTGTTCATGATTGCCCTGAAACATCATGAGACATAATTGATATTTTTCAGCTACAGTTAGTTCCCAATTAAGAACGCGTATGTTGCAATTCGCATATATGTAACACGTATTATAAATTCATGACAACACAAAGAATGACATGACATCGCAAAAGAAATCTCGAAACGTCAAACATGGAATACGCTAGAATATTGTACAAAATTGGGCATTTAATTCCAATGGTTGTTGCAGTCAGGTCGCATTTTGCACTTAATAGCACAGTCATAATTTCATTAAAGCAACCAACAAAAGTAAAACACGTTCTTTCAGTAATTTATTTCGTTATCCACTTGTTCCTATTTACATGATAAACATTTCCTAAAAACCATTTTATTACAAAGTTAGTAAATACCGTAAGATTGCATAGTTACCAAATACCATAGGATTACATGGTTACTAAATACCATAGAATTACATAGTTACTGAACACCATTGGATTACATATTTATCAATACCAGATAATAATGCATATGTATCTTCACATATCTTGAAAATTACTGACCTCGTCGAAATTGTGAGTGAAAGTCGTCTTGTTTAAAAGAGGCAATATCTGTACATTTGCATTTTGGCTAATTCTCGTAATCGACGTAGAGTCTACAAATGAGGCATTATGTGTGCTACAAATATCAACTCTTTTGATTAAGAAAGCAGTAACAGGTTCTGATTATTTGAACCTTCAGTACATGGTATAGTTTCAAAAGCCTAGGAAAATATTTAAAGCGAGATGTATTTATCCCTGAGGTTATTCTTAAGGGCATTATACACACTACAATCATTTTCGAATTTAAGAGAAGGGAAAATGTGAATTTGCATATACGAATGTGAAATGATATGTGTTCGTTCAAGTTTATGAAGTGCAATAATGACGCCTAGTCGTATAAATACCGTCCAGAAAAAAAAACGGACCAAAATATATTTTTGAATATATGCAGAACACAAAAAGCTTACCAG
This sequence comes from Megalonaias nervosa, assembly GCA_016617855.1. Taxonomy (NCBI): domain Eukaryota; kingdom Metazoa; phylum Mollusca; class Bivalvia; order Unionida; family Unionidae; genus Megalonaias; species Megalonaias nervosa. Next base: position 7,278 of record JAECUM010093404.1, read on the forward strand.
AATCTCGTTGTTGTCCTCTAAGCACTTTTGTCCACAGTGGAAAAGTATAACACATAACAGTTTGACACACAAAACATCACAAGACGGTGATCAACACACAGTCCATGGAATAGAACGAGAGGACAAAATTTATAAGATATATTTCAATGGATAGCATGGAATACAGAATAAACTTCTGGAGTTTGTTGTTGCGAATAGAATAAATGAGTTAGAACAAATGCATAATTTTCATGACCATTTTATTTTCGTAACAAAGTCACAATACGTTCTAAATATGCCGATGTTTATTTATAATTTCGTCAATTGCATAATCAGAAACAGCAACTTTCAAAACGACAACAAAACAAAACAACACACACATAGGAAATAGTAAATAGAATATATTTTTATCCCATCTTTGGGGTCTTATAATACAACGAGCGATAAAATTAAAATTCTATGCAAAGGTATATATACCCATTGACGTTGACTAAGTCTTTATAAGTTATAAAAGCTTTTGACAGATTTGCAGCTCTGTTATGGTTCGATATCTTTAGATGACTGCTCACATTTTCTGCTAAAAATATGACATACTGTCATCGACCGTATAATTGTTTGCTAGAAATTAATTTCGTAACATCATAAATCGGGTAGGGAAAAGTCAAAATATCTAGGCTGCATTCTGGACAATAGCATGTAGATTCATCTCTAATGACAGATGGCCCATCCAATCAATTAGTCATTTGAAAAATGTTTGAAATACTGGTTTCGATTATTTCGGCGGACATTTTTTAGGCAATTTCCATAATTTAAATTCGAGAGCATATATTTTCATGTTCCCAGGACCAAACAACCCTAAGATGATAGTGATTCAAATTAACAGAGCATCGGCTGGTTTATTAAAGACGAAATGTAAAATACACGCTGCACATCGAGCAACTGTTCAGGATAGTTCATTACATACAAAGCAGAAAGTGTAAGGCTTACGACTACTATAGCTCCCAAGGAGTGATGTGTAGCTATGTTCCATTTACTAAACAGTCTTCTTGTATTTTAATATGTACTACGTTTACAAATGAAACATTATGGTTCATATTGTGATATAACCGAAATGGAGTGGGAATGTACATATACCGCCCTTATTGTTCAAAAGACTAGCAGTTATGGTACCAGTGTCCCAGTTCTTTGAGAACAGACACAAATCAGCAGTTGTACATCAAATGTTGTTGTGCGTAGCACAATTAATTTTTAATAGGCATATCCGACATTTTCCCCTTAATCCCTATAGCATGTATCTATCTGATTAATCAAACTATCTAATAGAAAATAGGAATCCCATATGAAATCGAAATGGTTTTGTGTGAAACATAAGCAGAAACACTAATATGATCTAATTTCAAATATGTAATAAAATGATTGGGAACATCGGGTTCATAATTTCGAAGAAATTCAATAGTTTCGTCCAACAATTATTTTCAGAATCTTTCTGGCATCAAACAATTTTACATGTATTACCAGGCGTCAAACAATGTTATCTGTATTATCAAACACAGTTTTAACTAACTGGATCTCTCCATGAAAAGAATTAGAAACGTCACAAACATGATCTTGTGTCAACTGGAAGTCTAGAGATACACAGGCAAAACTTACCCGGACACAGAGATGAAAATACTTTCTCCTTGATCGCTTTCAGCTCATCAAAGGTGCGGACACTAAAGCTGTTTTCAGAAGCAGGAGGTGAAGCTATTGCATCCAGTTCCCTGGTATCTGGTAGCCCAATCCCAATAGCATAAATATGGATACCTTCGGCTCGAGCTTGTTGTGCCTCTGGGATAGTCCGCCTAGCGTTGATATTGGAGACTCCGTCTGTCAGAATGATTGCTACGTTGGGAACGTCTGGGCGATCACCGTTTCTGAAGGAGAACATCTCCTCTCTCATGGTCTTTAGTCCATCAGCAGTGTTGGTGCTGCCATAAGTGTACTTGATCCTACCAATAGCATCCATTACATCTGACTTTGTCTTGTACCTGAAAGAAGCATTCTTGTAAATACTCGTACAATATCTGCTACGAGTAGGGTTTTCTGTTACTATTAAAAAGGGAACCACATTATACATTTCTAATTATTGTCCGTGTCGTTTTATGTACGTCAGGATTATTTAGCGCTAAACGTTCCCGCGTACAAGTTTTATGCAAGTATCATTGAAAGTCTTATGACAAGACGTTTTTCAATATATTGTATAATTCAGCCATAGCACCAACATAATAAATAAATATAAATATTAAGAACATGGGTGTAATGAATGATATGAAAATCTTGTCTCGCTGTAAATGCGAAACTTGTATTTAAATACTACTTACTAATTGATCACCAGCAGCAACTTAGAATTTTCCTCTCGAAAATGTACTCAGTCCGAATGATGAAAAGGTAGGCTAATTGTCGTTCACAGTCTGTCGCTATAGTGAGCCAATATAGTACATAGAGAAACTGCTTAACATATAAACGTTTTTCCACATCCTTCATGCTTTTTTGTCAAAAGAAATCTATGTATGTTATTATATCCTCTTTCACAAAAGGAAGAATCCAAAAATATAAATGAATGTTTCTCAAACTCACCTGTTCAAGTGGAACTCAATTCGTACGTCAGAACTGTAAACAACGACACCGACCTGCACGTGACCGTTGTCAATATCAGCTTCTTCTAGCAGCTGTTTGCAGAACTCCAGCATCTTCGCAAAATTCACATCTGTCACACTGGTCGATGCGTCGAGTATATAAACAAAGTCAACTTGAGCATCTGCGCAAGCTGTATAAAATCAAATAATTCGATTTTAATTTACAGTAACACTTATTCTAATTTATTACCGAGAAGATTTGCTATGAAATAATATTTTTGACACTTACTCACTCAGTCACACGTAAGAAGCAATTGCCATGAGCTAAATATATGCATATTCCCAAACTGTCATATCAAATGGAGAAGGTATTATATACATAAAGTACAAATTGCCATATAGCTGTACTAAAATTTGAAGCTAACATATTCTACCCAATTGACAATTTTAAGACATAAAATATACTCGGCAATAAAGGAAACCAAACACGTATTCAATGAAACGTCAGGAAATACAAATGTTCACAGGTTAGGCAAGTTACTCATGATATGTCCTGTTGTAGACATCCTCTACACTGTTCACTGAGCACTTCAACGACAAATCATAAGCATAAATACTCATTCAGGTCTGGTGTTTTTTGTATCCTATGTCATAATATGCGGAACAGATTAATATGTTGGTCTAATCTAATAGATGACTATATAATTCCGACAGATCACTCAGTCACACAGAATGTAAAAACAAAACTATCTATCGTGTGATGGAACTGACCGACTGACCTCATGTTGTGTATCATTTCTAGACCCTTTAGAGCATATGATGTGTACTCACCGGGTGGTGGGAGTTCTGAAACAACCAAGTGAATTTTGTCATTTAAAATAGGCATTGCTTAACATAAGTGAACTTACTTCAAAATGATTACAAGTTACATATATTTATAAATTAACATTCAAAATAAACATTTACTGATAAGATAATTGTAACAATCATCACCATCACCATAATGAACATAATATACTGGTATTTTGCTAAAGAGAAACTATCTGTCATTCACTTATTAACAGACGGACTCAGATTGCAGTCAGCGTGGTTCTGCCAAATGCTATGATGTTCATTGCACTACAACTACATTGTAATTCTTCAAAGGTTCTCATTTACAAAGAACGTGACAGTTACATATGTAGGCAAAACGGTATAACATTACTTTTAAAACATACTTGTATCTAAACATAATTATGCCCATGAGAATCGGATTCCTCATATTGTTACAATTTAAAATTTTTTACAAAATATATTTATTTTTACCTTAAGGTAATCAAACAAACCAGAAAAACAAACATGACGTAATGTAATCTTTGTCGCTTTGCCAACGTTTTAGACTTATCATGGTTATTGTTGAGACTTATATACAACTGGTCATCCCGATATAATGTGCATCAAATTCTAAGGGTATTTTAAAGCAGATCTAATACGAACCTTGCTGCTGTTATACAATTACGCATGCAATATTACCTATTGTGTATGCTTGGATCAATTGGACTATCAAGACATATCTTTGCTCACACATCGACAGATTTATTGTTGCATATGCAGTTTGTCGACATCATATTCGCATGTACTTCACTGTACATTTTTCGACCGTGGTACGTGTATATAAGGCTTAAATGTGTTAGTAGTATAGGCACGTAGAGCTATACCTTATATGAAGGCTGTCTCCTTCACGACAGTGTATATCCTTCAACGGTACAGCTAGTTTTCTGCATTGCCTTTTTAGTGATGCTTTTTGCTATAATGTACAACGCTAAACTAGTATATGTAATACACGGTTCAGTGATTATATCTCACTCCAGTTCATAAGGTTGCGGAAGCACTAATAGCAAGGGTATGATGGGAGTGTGCAATCACTTGTTGTGGCTTGGCCGTGCGAAAGCAAACTTGGACCCTTTGTATAGTCTAAATTGGTCAATGTCTGCGTGGAAGTGAACTCCGACAAAAGAAGATTATCTTTCCCACTGAGGGACCCACGATACTATTGATATGGAACAATGGGAAGCAGGTGAGCATAAAATAGGGTACAAATGGGTTTGGCTTGCCAGGATGGGTTTATAATGAAAGTTCGAGTTGAGTAAAACGATTCTTTTGGGAGCTTATTCTAGTTGTAACTCATAACAAGAGACGTGGCTTAATGTTGGAATTACAGTTCTTTTACAGACCTGAGTTTGAAAAACTCATTAATGAAATTAGCGCCTGACTCTTTTGTGCAGACTTTCAAACACATGCAGAACCAGAAAATGCCGCGATTCATATGGTTTCCTCTACACATAAGCTGTCATCAAGGACGTGACTATACTGATAAATATAGGTTTGACGATGAGCATTCAAAACTTTAAACTTTTTTAAGATCACTGTATTTGCATAGGATACCTGTGGAAGCTAAATTAATTCTGTGATGCGTGACGTGTGAACAACATGCGAGATAATTTTTCTTATATGTTATATCCACATAACAATAAACATTTCATGTCTGTTATTGAAAAGCATTACGAATAACTTGATTCATATATAAAGTGTGCAAGAAAGATTATTTCAAGAAAGAAGGTGATGACCATTCTTTCTAATGTTCTGTTTTATCTATTTGAGCAGCACAATTTCGCAATCGCATGCCTGTTACATGAATACTAAACCGCAATTCCATGTATATTACAAGAAAAGTGGTTCCACAAATTCATTCATGTTTATTATTTGTATAGCTTGCTTGTACAGGATATCTGCCTAATGCTCAATAAGCAAATGCTCAATTGTTCTATATTAATAACGTGTAAATACAGCAGTAGTTTGTAGACTTTTTTAGATTGTCCGAATTTGTTAAAGATCAGATCCAGTTGTATCTTATGTTTGTAATTAAATCTTTTCTCATTCTTGCTTTAAAAACAGGTCTGCCTCCCTTTACCGATTGAGTCAACGTTCTGTTTATCATGTGACAATGCTGATACGTTGTTCCAATACAACACACAGAGAAATAGAGCATGTGAACATAGTAACAATATCACATTTATCTTCTGTAAGCGCATAACAAAATGGAAGTTGACAAAAAAAGCACATTGCACTCCTTGGGCAAAATATTGCACGGATTTTGTTCAAATGACATAAAGTGTTTACGAACTGCGGACGTGAAACACACGTGACGAAAACAAGACTGTGCCTTGATGCGCACATAACATTGACGGACACGCACACAAAACCGACGACGACATTTCCTACACAAACGAATGTGAGTCCAAAAAGACCGACGATTAATTGCACATTAACGGACAAATAAGCTGTTGACACCGCTGTTGTAACAATAAACTTACCAGTCGAAGGTTCTCCTGAAATGTTGCAAGAAATGAGAGTTAGCTCAGTCACAAAATAATCATGGTAAATACATTCCTAATTATTTTCATATGACGAGTATGCTGTCTTTTTAATGACTTTAAACTAAGAACTTATACTGCATCTCACTCTTCATGAATCTGAGATCATCAATATAGAATCGCACCACGTTTGTTGTTTGTAGCTAATTAACTATGGCGTCTATCTGAAGAAAAAATAAACAAACAAAATTCATTAGTACATAAGCCATAATTTTTGCTAATATGAACATCAATTAACATTGAAACTGCATACACTTTTCAAAAAGTGAAACTAAAGAAAGAGTAATAACATCAATTACGAACAAATAATAACGTAAACATAGCTGCTTAAACAGGTTTACATTGCAAGAAATATCATCGAGAAGCACATTAAGTGTAATGCTATGATCTTTCACAAATTAATTTTCAACATTAAATTCGATTTATAAAACAAAAGAGAATAAACAAAATGGATATTCTTGACATTCCCAGCGGTGACATAACGTGACTGCACGGAAGATATTTCAGTCATTTCAGTACCTGGGCAAATGGACGTGAAGATCCTTTTCTCAAGTCCTGCCAATTCGTCGAAGTTCTGAACAGTGAAAGTGTTATCGCCTGCTGGTTCGGATGCAATACCTCTAAGTTCTTTGTCGTCAACTAAACCAATACCAACTGCATATATATGTATCCCGGCAGCACGTGCGTCTTCGGCTTCAGGAATAGTTCGACGAGCGTTTATGTTGGATATCCCGTCCGTAATCACCACGGCAACGTTTGGGACATCTGGACGGTCTCCTTTGTCTTCTGTAAACATTTGGTAATGCATGGCCTCTAAACCATCCGCCGTGTTCGTACTGCCATATAAGTAAGGAATATTCTCTATGGCCTTAAACATGGAAGCTTTATCGGAGTATTCGTTGAGGTGAAACTGAATATTAACTTCTGTGCTGTATATAAGAGCGCCAACACGAACGTTTCCATTGTCAACATCGGCACCAGCCAAAAAACTCTTAACGAAATTAAGCATTTTGACGAAGTTAGCCTCTGTTACACTTGTCGATGCGTCCAAGACGAACACAAGATCCACTTTGGCCAATTCGCATTCTACAAATCAATGAGATAAAAAATATAAACTCTTTTATGAGATCTTAAAGTGGAGTTACGCAAGTATGATGACATTGTTTATAACTTGAGAGGTTTTTTGCATGTAAAGCATTTTGTGGCTCTTTCTTGTAAGTCTTTACATTACATCAAAATTTTAATTTCTGGATTATATCCTATTATGTATTATATACAAATTACTCTTATTATACAAGTTCAGTAATCGACTGCGAAAAGGGGCAGTTCCTTTAAGAACACAAAAGAACCAGTATAAGTTTAAATTTCTTTAATGTTCACCCAAGCAAGGGCTCTTGAAGACTGCCGCTTACACAGAACACTTTGGTATTTATATAACAGGGCGTTAGTTTATCAAAACTACAGAATAGAGACATCGTCAGGGTTCATTAACAGCATAAATGTTTGTCTTTACAGTGATGATAGACATAGACCCCAGTCCTACGGGTCAGCCTGATAACCAGGATCAGACGTGTGAACTATTTAGAATTTGTTTCTAACATTACGATATGTGACCGCCTAAGGTCTTTAAAATAAAACTACTATAGACATCAATAATTCTAGACTTAAAGACAATCAATATCTATGCAATAACCTGGATGGAAATGTTAGACATCAATATAAGGGCAACATCATCCCGCTTTAGAAAACTGTAGTTTTCTATCAAAATCATGAAGGATGGATAGCAAGTTTGAAGAGTCGTTTCTGGCTGCATTATAGACAGTTCTATGCAATTATCTTATTTCATGGAATTTACAGTTCTAGGCTTGCCATCGCTATTAGAGTTCTATCACCTACTTTGTGCAAGCAGTTTAGATCCACTTAAAATCAAACTGATCTGCATTACGAAATTACTGAATTTACTCTGATCTTTGACTTACATAAATTAAAATAGTTATATAATAAATTGATCTAAACACGAAATATAAGAGTATACAAACTTTATCAGTTCAAAAGTTTTGTCTTTCCATATCAAAATTTCTCTCCTTTTCTGCCATTCCCCTTGCGCTTCCGGTCTTCTGTCATGTTTGTCTTCATTTATTACCATTATCAAAACTGAACCCACAGTTTTAGACTAGACCTTACGTATTTTCATGGGATGCACTGCTCTCTATACTGCCTTAGTGGTCTTATATGCCTTTGAAACTAATCCAATTTCTTTCTTTCTTTCTTTCTTTCTTTCTTTCTTTCTTTCTTTCTTTCTTCTTCTTCTTCTTCTTCTTCTTCTTCTTCTTCTTCTTCTTCTTCGGGATCCCACCACCGTTGATACCAAATGTTACCTGGCTCTTTTAACAACACAGATAAAGAAACAATATAGCTTTAATTTTCTTTAATGTTCATCTAAGATAATTTTTAAGACGAGTGCCACCTATACAGAACCGATTGGTATTTTCACGCCGAATATACCAAAATAAGCTATTTTGTAAGAAAGAAAAAAAAAAAAATTTATTAAATATTATGAATTCCATTTTGGAAACAAATATCATTGATCCTTATTTAACAAATAAATATCTATTTGTTTAGTATTCGGAAGATTAATGCTCCGAAATTAATATCAAGTTATGTCAAACCTGGTCTAGCAGTTGAAATGCGAATGGTAGTGGTCGTCGTCGCTGGAGCAGGGGTGGCTGAAAAATAGTGATAATCTCAATTAAATGAGGGAAGGTTTATATAGAGACATATGCCAAATGCGTTCATGTAAATCGTAATAATTTATATTTTTGGGATCTATGCATATGCGCAAAGTCTAATGGAACAGATGTCCAAACTTCAAAGTTTTAGCTGCAGGGCATATTAACATGTAAATGCACTCGAAAGTAATTAAGCTAACCTTGATAGTTTTATAGCATAATTTATATTTTAACGTTAAAAGCGGAGGCGGGATTCACTACTATGTCAAGTACTGGGGTGGGTGGGTGCTATAACCTTGGTAGTTGTAGCAATTTAAGAAATGTAATCTATATGGATTATCTCAGTTATCTGTACATTAACAACTTACAAATTAAGACTTCTGCATGAAAGGACAAACATCATATAGAACATTGAAAATTTCTACCATCGTATCCAGTCAATTTAGGAGCTAGCATTCTTTCATCAAAAATTCTGGTTGGCCAAGTGATATAAGGCGCTCGCCTTTACAGATCACCCATATCTTTCCTCTGTCCGCGTTTGTTCTCTCCTCGGTTCGGCTAACGTATAAATGTGAGAAAGCTTGCCAGTAGCTTCCTGTTGATCGGTGTTTTTTCTGAGGTTTTTACTGGGTTCTCCCTCCATCAGATACGCTAGCCGTCTTGTTCAAGCATATAATGCACTGAACAAATGCGTAAAACCAAAAACCAAACAAACATTACTTCATTATATACATCATCTATCATTCGGCAGATTAAAAGTGTAATAGATCTCTTTGGCAAAAGGTGGCATCTATCAATCAACTATTGCATAAACTGTGTTTTAATCTATGTGATCGCCAGCAAGGTGTAGATCGAGTGGGAAAAGGGATTGGCCAACCGAGTAAAACAATGTGAATTTAGTATGTAAACTATACAAACTCAACACTATCTTTTCAATATATCACATAACTTTTAAGAGAAATTTCGCAATAAACCCTTGACATATTGTAATCGCTGAAAAACGTTACAGCACGAAAAGCACTGGATTCTGTGGAAATATATACGTGCAAATTAAAGGCAGGACATTCTCTTTTTTTTGGGGGGGGAGGTAGTTTGGGTTTTGACCCTTAGGGTATAAAAACAAGTTTCGTTGCGTAGCACATTGAGGAATTATTGTGATCTGTCATATCCGCTAAACCATAGTTTAGCTGCATCTAGGATTATAACAAAAATTATATTAATTTGTCCCCTAAATTGTATCCTACTAAATAGTCTTCACGTGCACCATTCAAGCCAAATGTTTTCAAAAATATCAAATTACGTTTCAGTTCGAAATAGGTAAGATCAAACATAATATCGACAAATCTAGACTTCAGTAATAGGGGTTTGCAAAAGTTAATTATTCTCATGTTTTAATATATTTACATTTCAATATGTGCACCTAATCTAGATTGTGAGGTCAGAAAAAAGAATCTACGTAATATGGATAAACACATTCGTAGTACACACCTGGCGGAATTGTTGGTGGCGGAACGGTCTCTGAAAGGTATGAAAGCAAATTAAACATATATATGAATTTGGCTTTAAATGTATGAACAGTTAGAGGATAGCATGCATTGTTATTGATGCAGATTATCATCATTGTAATTAATGCACAACTGGTGGCAATAACATAAGTTGCAATCAATTTATGTAGATAAAATTGGCAGACTAGTAGTAATTTTATCAGACCAAAATAACATATGTTTTGAACGTCTGCTTAAATTCATTCAAATAAAAATGCCTTTGACTTTAGAATATAACCTTTTCACAGTCTGTCGACAAAATATTTGCTAGAAAGATTTTTAAAATTCAATTGCCAGTAGCAAAATATTAGACACAAAGAATATCACATTTCCATAAGAAAGAGTCCCTGGAAGGGATCATACCTCTACTACCGGAAATGAATTTAAAGAAATCCATGAGAAATATGTTTCTTCCGTTATTTTATTCGAGCTATTGATTACAGAACTATAAGATCAGCACCATTATAACTTAAGGTCAGCTGATTCTTGGTATGCTTCTTGAGGTGAAACCTTTTGTCTATATGGCCATCGGTTCAGAATAATGTAATGCTGCAACATTTTATATAAAAATAGATTTTGGTAGTATGTTCTATCATGGTCAGCGTGACACATAACAATTAAGATTGATGAGTTGGCGAGGTTCACTATAGCTAAACAACTTGTAATAATTAACCTCTCCTCTTTGTAAGCATGAATTGAATTTTAATTAGGAACCGTTACAGACAGATAAAATGCAATGTTATTGCAAAGTCAATAGCGGTAAATGTCATGAGTTTATACAAACCAACTTTAAAACTTTAGGAAGTTGTGGGTCATTTGAAACAGGTGTCATGAAATGATATTTATTTTATTGTTATTCACAAAGGCGGTCGAGATAGGATTATTCTGAAATTATTTTGGGCGGTTACAGAAGTAATCCTTCTTGGCTAAGGTAAACCTTGGAGGGGAGTCCCAGACGGAATTCAGGATTTCAAGAAATTCCCCTCGTCAAATTAATCAGTCTACGTTGCTGAGGCGAGCCAGAATTCAGCTCCGGGAAATATAACTCTGTCGTTAAATTGTCTAAGGACGCGTGCCGGGAAGTGAGGGACACGGAAGGAGAGAGATTCGACTTCAAAGGGAGGAACGATTCTAGAATAAAACGCAATTTTAGTGTCCATTTCTTACAATATATGTTCATGGATGTATGTTTGCAATTATTTGTTGAATGTATTCATTTTAAAATTGATACTTAAAATTTCCTTGAGGTAAGCAGTTAATTGCTTGCATGAATTTTTATCAAATGCCAGCATGACTCATATATTATATGAATGAGTTCGGATTTAGTTCTTTTGTATGTAATAGAAATATGTATCATAAGGATTTCATGCTTAGTATAAGGTATTCTAAGAAACGATTTATCTATGTCGGGAAAAGTATGTCAATGAATCGTTAATTAGCAAAGTAACGTCGTTAGTACAGGATTGAAGTCCCTTAATTCGTGTGCAATTAAATTGTGTCTTCTTTTCAATCGAGGTCGAGGGGCCTTTGCAGACTGGCATAGTTCGACTGGTAATTTATAGCCACAGCGGGGAAATGATAGCATCTGATGGGGCTAATTATTTTATGGTCTTAGAAGGAATGCGACAACAGCTTGAAAAGACAAATTCACGTTAATAGTATTGTGTATCAGTATTAAGTTACGAACTCATCAAAGCTAGTTCTGTTGAATTTCGATAGACGATATATGACGCCGAGAGAGAGAGAGAGAGAGAGAGAGAGGGAGATGAAGAAAAGAGATACGAAAACGTCAACCTATCACCTACAGTGATCTGGGAAAGATCGGAGCTGATATTCGGTCAATTTGCGTTCGATCAGACACTCGAGTACATGAGTATATGATGATATTTGTTCCATCAGTATAACTGAACGGCTAATATAATTTCGCATACATTTTGAACTCAATCTCGAAGAGAAAGTTAATCATTCAAATGACATGTTCCATTTCATTTTGTTCAACTAGCTGATTAAATTTGTTTATTTTACATACGAGGGTTCGTCTTATTCTATTATATATCCCTGCTCAGAACTCTATTATTCCATCCATTAATTTCAGATTTTATTTTATTGTTTGCTCGATCCGGGCAATAACAAAGTGGTCGATCATCTCCTAAGTAACGATAACTAAACCCATAAAGACTGGGGGACATCAGACATCACACATCTCTACCACCTCTTGACAAGTAGCTATGAGACTTTTTTAAGATATCTTATTGGTATCAGCTCATTGCAGACCAAGTAATTATCAATAAAAAATCTTATGATGAACCCTTTACACTACGAATATCCATTCAGGTGAATCATTTATGACAAGACGTTCAGGATGGCCACTATGGACACCAAATTACAGGATGTGTTGCTTTAGTTTCTTTTGCTGCTTTCGTTCTCTTTTGTTCTAGGAGTGGTGGATGGGGTAAACATAACTTATTGTCCAAAATGTTGACAAATGCGATCGAACAGCAAGTAATCGAAAATAGACTCTTTCCCTAAAATCGGTAAGAATGTTACATGAATATCGGGACAAAATTAAAATGGAGTCATTGAATTATCTGTAAGCATACACGATTCAGGGAAGGTAGGTATAATGCAGAGAAAGAGAGTGAAAAAAGACACACAGAGAGATGGGAGAGAGAGATTACATGATTACAAGATTGAAATTATAAATGAATAAATTATTGATCGAGATAGAAATTGAACAATGGCATATACAACAAAATTAATACACAAGAAACTATAAATATAAAAATGAAGAACATCATGCCAGTTTTATCAATATGGCTGTGATTTTAATTAAATAGAGAAAACAAATAAGCGACTTATAATGTTTGCGGTACAAATAGTTCATCCTTATAGAAAGCTAGTTGCAGTCTCTGGTATATCGGGATTATTCATACATTTAACCAATTTCAACGCTGTTCATTGTGGTATTTGCAAGTAAATATGTAATTAGAAGCATTTTCTATATCTTTAACACAAAATAAATAATGTGTCATGTGTCAAATGATTGCAATATAAATCATTATGTAAATCACTACGGTTAGGTCTAATTCTAGCATAACCTCCTGTTAGCTGTTAATTAACGGACATGCAATTGTGATGTCTTAACGCTTTCAACTGAAATGAATAAGGAGATGAATTCCTGACATGAATTGAAGAGTGTAAGAGTGAATCTATTTATTCCGAGTCTAGCTTTAAGTTAGATCACACTATGCTAATTTCTACGAATATGCTTGTTTGTCTCACTAACCAGTGGTGGAAAGAATATCGACAAGATATGAGATAGGCCGTATACAATTTTATCAAACTGTACAGATTGTGAAACCTTCGTCTATCTGCCATGGTAGGCCAACCAGTTTTTTTATAAATCCAACTTCATGACACACTTCTTGTAAGACCAGCCACATTTCTCCCTACTTCTAATTGCAATTCCATTTCTGATCTCTTTTCTTATTTTTCTTTTTTTTTTGGGGGGGGGGAGGGGGGGGGGCTAAATGGAGTCACCAGCTATTCATAAAAAATCACCATAATCTAGTAAAGATCGGGTGAATGTAAAATATATCTTTATAACGTTTTTTGGTTAATTTTTCTTTTAAGTTTTCTACGCAGGTATGCTTTTTGAGGTCGACATAATTATATTTAGTTCAGTTCCATAGACTGTTAAAAATTAAGCTAAATTTTAATTGTAGTCAACAAAAGAGAAGTTATATTTTAAGTTTATGAAAAGCTGGCTCTAGCTTACGCGAGAATAACATTACCGCAGTTTTGGTTAGACTGAAATCAACCAAGCACTGACTTGACCAATCGTCAATCTGTATTTGGTACATATCTCAATTTTTCTAATACTCCAGTAAGCTATCATCAGCAAACAGCCTCTTTGTAATCAAGAAGTCGTTGTTTAGATCATTTGCATGCACAATAAATAATTATGGTTCTGATTAGTATCATGTTAAATTAGGACCACCTAGATAACGTAAGATGACTTTTAGTTAAGATCTCATGTATATACCGATACAAGAAGAATAAATAGCTACATTTGGAGACAGGGGCTGATGCAGCCACGAGTGAGGTCTTACCGCCGCGGTTGCTCGAATAGTACAACTTTGACCTCAGAATCTGAGGTTTGCGGATTCTATATCCGCGCAGGTCAGAAAAAGTCTGCTGCTTGAATATATTCTTAGTAAATACACTTAGCTCCCAGTATTTCGGCATGATATAGTAAGTAATGTGTTACAGCTGCTGTTCAAACTAAACAGCCAACAACAATCGTTTCAATTTTAACCTAACAACGCTTCACAAGTCTTTCAGTGAAAATCTCATTTCAGGAGGAGTAATCCTTCAAGATGACTTCCATGTCACTCATATATTAGGTATATCTGACCACAATTTCATTAATGATCTTGTATTTAGAATAAGAGGACGTTATACGAAAACATCATGTCAACAGGACAATCCGTTCAGGAGACGTTTCAGTAACAGGGTTTGAAAGGTATCCAAAACAGCGGCCATATTGAATGTCAGCTTGGCAATAATTTTAATATTTGTATTTACGACCAAATGTACATCATATACAAGTCTTTCAGCGAACATCCACATCACGACGACCATCCGTTCAGAAGAAGTAACGTCAATAAACTTTCCAGGTTGCCAACATGTGGGACGCATTGGATGTCAGATCGAAAGCATTGTCATTTTTTAATACGTGTATATATAGACATAATGAGAAGTCATTAACTGAACACACCTTGTCGATATAGTCTTCGGTTGAGGGGTTGTAAAGATAACAAGATTAGGCGGCCATCTTAGAGGTCATATCGGAACCATTTTGCACATAGGACCAACTAGATGGCCTAGCCTTTAACCAAATTGCCCACACATACAGCCGTTCCTTCATGAAAACTGGTAATGAGAAACTATTCAAGATGACCAGAGCAGCTGCAATGAAAGATGTTATATCGATACAATTTATATTGGGGACCAACTAGAAATTACAAAAGATATTTTGATGAAAACACTAGATCGATATGAAAATCGGTTCTGGAGGCAGCCATCATTGAAGTTAAATCGGCACAGTTTTCAATTAGGACTGACTAAACATCTTACGATTCTTTGCGTCGAAAGTCCGTATCGATACGACCATCCCTTCAGAAAAAAGAGACGTGTTGCCAGAATCTCTAAGATGGTCGCCGTAGTGACCATGTTGGATGCAAATAAATAATTATTACCGAACCAATGGTGTTTGAAGGAGTATTAAAAAAAATCGTTTATTTGCATTTTTAAGCACCTAACTTCGACGCAAACAAAAACAAAATGTTCGGCTGCATCTTCATAAAGGTTGAGAATGCAAACATTAAGAGAACAACTGATCATAACAGTTATGTTACTGTGTACGTTATGTATATTGCAGTCAACTGACGTTCTCGACACTGCGTTTCTTATTGAAAGATTTCTTGGTATTACTATTATCAAATGTCTGATACACGCGACAAACGAGTCACAATAAACGTAAACTGATCTAAGTAAATCACACAGGCCAAGAATTGTTGTTGTTTTGCTTCACAAACAACACATTTTTGATTCAAAAACGTTAAAGGGAATGAGGTTATGAAAACATATTGGAGAGACAAAAACAAACACCGAAAGGATTATAGTGTATTATTATTTAAATATAACACAACCAAATATCCAGGGATAACTAAAATGATAAACCTAACGACGTCTTGAATGTGCAAATAAATATAGATCATGGAAGCGAGCTCACACCACGCCTAATAATAGACTAAGGAAACAAAAAGCGCTGACAATCCTAATTCTACATAAAACTGGTGTAGCTCAATAAAAAAAACAAAAGCGGACTATCTCTGTTTTCTGAATCTTTCAAAGACGCCCATTTTCATCAATGAATGAATATAAGTCAGTAAACCTAAAAGAAAGCTAAATTAATAATACAAGCAAAGCGCAGGCGTAAAATCTAAAACATCGCTCTTGCGACCAATCCTTCCTATGATACCTTTCTCAGCTGTTGACGGTGTAGTAGCCTCTGTTGTTGTAGTGCTGGCCGTTGTGGGAGGCTTAGATGAAGGTGGTGCTGTTCCACGCCCTGTTAGTCCAGGTTCCACAGCGCATATTGATTACATCATACACACACACACAAGAACATAGATAAGTGCAGGACGAACACAAAACCGGTGCAGTTGATGGCAGGTGCAGTTGAAGAACAATTTATACAAGATGATATGTTTGTAGTGCTTCTCATGTATGTATATATATATATATATATATATATATAGTATATATATATAGTATATATATATATATATATATATAGTTATATATATATATATATATATATATATATATATATATGGACAGTAGAAAATGTATTAAAAATAATCGCAAGACATTCATAATAAATTGGTCTCAACGGGCGCTAAACGATGCAGAATTTTCCCTTTTCCTCAGTGTTTTACCTCAGATCTGTATATCAGAAATTATTGTGTATCTCTGAATTCCTGTTTTGCTTATGTGTTTGTGCAAATCACATACGTCGTATTGTACGTGACATATTTCGTTTAGTGTTTTATTTTTGTACTACAACAAAGTAATATTCAATTAAAAGCTGAACTTGCATTGATTTTTCAAGTCATATTCGATATAGCTTGGTTCAATATCAATGTTATTAATAGTTAATACGTCCTGGTGTCTATATCTAGCATGTAGTAATTGTGCAACAATTATGCAAATCAATACTAGCGACTAATTTAGTATTTGTTTTGCATTCCTTCATAGAAATAAAATCATCCACAATTAGCACTCATCTTATGTTAAAATTGGTACATGGCTTGGTAAATGACTGCATATTATTTCCTGATCCCTTCGTGTTTTAGAATTACTTAACATTTCCAGTTTGGATGTAATTTGCTAACGGAAATGATCAATATATGTTACCTAGATATAATTTAGCTATTGTTCAATTATTATTTTTATCATTATAGGAATTTATTTCTAATTGCATGTTAAAGTATTTTGTTTTACGATCTTTCAAAGTGCGACGAAATAATGAAACAAAAACCTGGAAATTTACTCACCTAGACAGATTGATGTGAATATTTTCTTTTCAAGTCCTACCAACTCATCAAACTCTTGAATAGAAAAACTATTCTCGTTAGCTGGTTCAGACGCTATGGCATCAAGTTCCTTACTGTCTGTCAAACCGATACCAATGGCATAGATGTGAATACCAATTGCACGTGCTTGCACTGCCTCAGGAACCGTTCTTCTAGCGTTGATGTTCGAAATTCCATCGGTAATTATAATTGCCACATTCTCTACATCAGGACGATCTCCGTTGGCCGCAATGAACATTTCGGTCCTCATTGTCCTTAAACCATCAGCAGTGTTGGTACTACCATATATATACGGAATTTTATCTATGGCTACAAATAAATCTGTCTTTTTCGAATATCTGTTAAGGTGGAATTGAATGGCCACTTCAGTGCTGTAAATCACCACACCAACACGAACGCTTCCAGAATCAATATCAGCGTCTCCAAGGAAGTCTTTGCAAAATGCAAGCATCTTTTTGTAATTTGCTTCTGTCACACTAGTAGACGCATCAAGAATGAAAACGAGATCCACTTTTGCCAGACCGCAAGCTAAAGAAACAAGTTAATCGTTTATAGAAGTCTCGATAATGTAGACTGCATACCTTCATGAAAATCACACTAAAGTACAGTACACATAGCCGAACACATAGGTAGACTACGTGAATTTGAAACATAATGAACGATATATTTCCTATCTGATATGGATATTTAAAAAACGAAATACATAAATACATAAAAGAATTAAAGCCTATAATTAACCAGCTCATGCTTTTTAAATGAGGCATTCAGACTTTGAACTTTAGTACAGAACCCGAAAATTTGTCGGTTAGACATATATAACAAGTAAGGACTCAGCATTGTATGGAACATGGAGAATTTTATAAACCTGAATAATTATTTTAAAATTTGACTTGATACCTTTATCAACAGTAAAATCTCTGGCCTGAAGCCTGATTAGCAACAGTTAAGAATATGATTACAGGATACAATTTCGAGTATCTTTAACTATGAAAGACCATTCTCTATGGAGCAACAATTCATTTCAGAGCACATATTAGTGCCTAATTAATTCTAAAGTAAACGTTGATTGTATGTATGTACGTATGTATGTACATATGTATGTATGTATGTATGTATGTATGTATATATGTATGTATGTATGTATGTATGATTCTCTCTTTCGCTATATGGTTGTATAATTGTTTTAATATTTATCTCTTTGCATATATTTATCATTTAATTACTATCATCTTACAATGAGATTTTACCATGCAAAAGTAGTAGCGGATAAGTGCCGTTTTCAAACCATTTTTGCCAAAAGGCCTATACCAAAAAGAACGAATACTGCTACGAAAACACGTAAGTGACGGATCAAGACGCTAACAAATCGGCAAGCGTACAAACCCAATTTTAACTTATTTTCTGACGTATACACTAGGGTATCCCTCGCAGCTCTGACTTACTCCAGTCAAACATCATGAGCGTTGTGCAGACTCAAATGTTTGGTTATATTGTACAGAATAGTTAATTCCAGCAATGGAGATTTTACGTGCCTTTAATTCTCAAAAAGAAATCAAAATTGCTTAGGTTAGGTTTCCCCAGTAGTCACACTTATTAAATCAGAATCTAAAAACTGTTTGCGGACGTCAAGGTTAATAATAAGGTTTCTTTTTTAATTTGGTATCAAGAGG
>JAECUM010093405.1:0-101310 GCA_016617855.1 Megalonaias nervosa
AAAAGTTCGAAGACAGCTTCATATCTGTTCGTAGTTGATTTTGGTAATGCTTTTTCCAAACTTTCCATGGTTATCCTTCCCCTATGATTCTAAAGTGTACGCATGAGTGCTCTCTCTCTCTCTCTCTCTCTCTCTCTCTCTCTCTCTCTCTCTCTCTCTCTCTCTCTCTGAATCAATTCTGTCCTTTTTATTCATCTTTTCGTTCTTTTTGTGTTATCACCATCTCAATAAAAATGTTACTGCACTCATAGTAGGTGTCCTCTAGTTCTTTATCGAAGTTCTGCTTGTAGTAGTTCTGTATTGGGAATTCTAATTCTTCCTTCTTCAGTCTTTTCTTATCAATTCCATTTCCGTCCTTTTCTGTTTCTTCTGTCACTTGTGACATATTTCCTTCTGTTTCGGCAGACTTGTGGTTTTCCTTCTGACTTTCATTTTGGGTATTATTGTTTTCCTCTGTCTGTCTTCTCTTTCCCAGCTATCGCAGACACATCCTTGTTTAGTTGCTCATTTCCTGTCGGAGGTGTTTCCTGGGTTTTGGTTAAATCCTTCTTTTTCTCTATTTTTGCTTACTTATGTACGTTCTGTTTTGGAAAGATTGCTAACTCACTTATATGAGTTTGTTCTCGTCTCACTTCTGTTTTTCTGCGCTCTTTCTGCATTTGACTGTTGTTAAGCGCATGCCCTGTGTTTCCATGGTGTTTGCGTTTTCTATAGTAAATGCATTCCTTGTATCACATCTTTACTAAGAAGCCGTGTATAAAAAAGACAAGTGTCATTCTCCTTATCTCCTCTTTTTCTATTTCCAAAATTCACACCCCGTTCTTTATTTGGCATTCTTTATGGGTCCCCATTCTAGCGTTGATGACTTTTGTTTTGAATTTTTGTTCAAAGCGTTCTACTGTGGCTGTCAATGAGTTCTCGTATGGCATATCTGATATATGTAGTTCTTTCTTTTTCTTTATTTCTCTCTTGATTGTCCTTTGATGTTTACTGAGACTCTTTCTATACGCATACGTCCGTAAGGAACAATTGGTTCTGTTCCTTTTGGTCTTAAAATATATCCCCTATTTCCATTCCTGTTTAGCTCCTCTGCTAGACTTAAGAAATCACGATTTCCCTGTCACGTTGATTTCTTGCCTACCCTCTGGGTATGAGCTTTCCAGAAAAGGCTCATCCTTCATCTCTGTTTTCCTTGCTTTAAAATATCTCTCTAGTTCAGACATTTTCTTACTGTTACTAATTACTCCTATGGTTCTTGTTTACTGGTTGCACTTGCATGGGTTGCACAAAATTTGCACGGGTTTTGCGAACTCTTCACAAAATTCTTCTCTTTATTTTTGTTATATACTTTGCATATTTCTCTAATATTCCACTGGCATCCTAACGCATGCCTCCGAAAAAGTGTTGAATTTTCTCTCTAGTCGCTTGACTTGAGAGTAGTTTGCTTCGTGCGAGCCCTAGCTGATAAATAAAGCGAGTCTTTGCTTCTTAACAATGAGTGTCGGAATCGCTGCTCGCTGATTAGTTGTGAATAAAAGGGGAGTTGAGTCAGCGATCACCATATTAGATAGAACGTCTTCTAGATTTAGAACGTCAGTTCCCACGACAGATGAAGACGAAGTCAGGGGTCTCTTGAGGACTCACGGTACTAATTCAGTTCCCATAGTAAACCTATGCAAACACCATGATATTAACTTTAAATTTCTGAGTGTTCATGATCAAATCTATATTTATCAGTATAGATGCATCTTGATGACAGCATCTATGGAGAGAAAACGATATGAGCCGCGCCATTTTCTGGACCTACACGAGTTTGAAACGTGCTTTCAATTCCGCACCGGAGTCAGGTCCTAATTTCAGTAATAAGTGTTCCAAACTCAAGACTGATAAAGGCTGAAATTCCTTCAATAAAACAATGTCTCGATCTTTCTGTTATAACTATGATAAGCTCTCAAATGATTATTTTTTAATTATAATCTAACTTTCATTATCAATCAGTCCTGGCCAGCCAGACCCATATCTACTTGATTTTATCTTCACCCATTTCCAGACTGGCTCCCATTTTTTTTATACAGTTAATACTGCGTGTCCTATAAGTAAAGTACAAGTATAGCGTTTGAACTGCAGCGAATACCCACTGTTCTTATGTGAATATTCGTTAATGTATTCGGAGAGAAATTGAATATTTGTCGATGTTAATAAAGTATAAAATCCACCTTTTTTCTTTCTTTACTTTTAGTCTTTGATGACATTAAGCCGCGCTGAAAATAGAGTGAACTCATTCATTTAATTTATATTATACGTGTAAAGAAAATTTTAGCGGTATTGGGTATCATTTTATTTTTTTTAAAAGTTTTAACCTGTTTAGCTTCTTTGTTGTTTTTCTATATTGTTTATTTCTTTAGTTTTATATTTGTGGGAATGGTAGGTTCAAGATTAAAGAAAATGAATTTGGATATTTTTTTTTTCATTTTATATTAAAAAATGTCCTTTACTGATGGATGATATAATGCTGTAGGTAAAGAAGGGCAGAATCACTCGATTAGTTTTTAAGTTAATGTGGGAGCTCTCTCAGCAATTTTATCAGAAGCGCTTTGTTGACTGAAAATCGCACAGGCATTATCCCAGAATAATATATTCAAAAGTGAATACCTTGATTGACACTGAAGTGTTTTCTTGAATTTGATATGGAAACCTGCTGAAAACACAGTAGTAGGAAAAAGGTTTCTGGCTCAAAGACCCTATAATCGTTACCGCCATGTTCGGAAACATCACCCATTGCCAACCATTTTCCTGATGCCATTTTCCATGACCAAAGGTCATATGGCCACCATCAATTTTTTGTCATCGCTTTTTGGCGACTAACAAATTTTGGCAAAGCTTTGATAATCCTATGATTGAAGTCGATTATTTCTTTCTTCATTCTATAATATTTGTCTATAATTTTTTTACATGATGGTAAAAATCGTAGTACCAACAATAAAATCAAGAAACTCGCGAAACTTGTCATTGCGGCTATAAAATCCCTATACTTTTCATAAACATCTGATGAAGTATCTTTATACCGTTGTTACGAATATGTAATTAAATTGCTTGTTGTGTTAGTTTTAAAATTCTTTCTTATTTTATTTTTGTTTCATTACATTTTATTGGAATGATAATTTTCATTGGATTTGAGTCTCTTTTCGGAAAATTGGTTTGACCCAATTAGATATTAACAGTTACTTCTGCACTATTTTTAGCTCACCTTGGTTCATAGATCTTGCAAACATCGAGTAAAAACGATTGGCTGTTACCAAGGTCATGATCTGTTTGCGTGATAGCTCTAATTTGCAAACAACTTTTTTTTTATTGAATCTTATAGTAAAAATCGTTAAGTCTTTTAAGGCGTGCGTGCAAATTATCATTTTGTTAAATGCTCTGTTCAAGTTCGAAATCACGTAGCCTGTCACGTGAGCCACCATGTGATCTAAAATCGAGGCTTAAAACAGCCATTTTCTATTAGATCTATTGAGTCGTATTCCTACACCTTGAGGGTACAAGGTGTTTATATTGTTGATGCCGGCTTGTTCTGAAGTTTTGGGATTTAATAATTCATATTCTCTAGAAAACAAAACAAGTGCTTTTCTTTATGAAAATTCTGGGACAAAGACGTTTAGTGGAAATTTATTCTGGAATTCTAAACAGAACATTATAAATTGTGTTTCAACGAGGAATTGTTGCCATAAGTACAACGACTTCGTCTGACTTCATCGCCTCCATATTGGAATTTCATCGAGATTCGAGCCTGGATTCAATTAGAATTGTTTAGTGATAGGACTTATATTTTTCAATCCTAGGATTAAATTTTGGATTATATTCACAAACCGTAAGTCCTATTTCCTATTTTTACATTGTTTTCTAGGGAAAGAAATTTTTTTGTTAAAATTTACAAAGCTTGTTGGATTCACTCTTTTCTTTTGTTACTTTTGTACGAGCCTACACGTAACACCGTATGTCCGTCAATACCTCATCTTTATTTAACCAGCTGTAGGATTTAATCGTGTTTTCTACATTATGTTGGTACATATTTTTGTTATCTACCAAATTATTGTATTTACTTTCTGTTTCATCAATATCCCCGAGTACCAAGCTTATTTGATTAGACGTAATACTTTTGGGAACAAGATGTCTCATAATTGCATACACAACAGCAAAATTTGCTAGAGTTAATGCTCGGATTCCATCCGAACTACAAGAAATATTAGGGATATTTGAACGACTAATGATAGATTTTACTTTTAACAATAATTTTTCATATGGTTTTGTAAATATTTTATCAACTCCATCATAATAATTTTGCAGCGACAATTGTCTAGAGCGTTGGAGTGATGGAAGTGGAACATCGTTTTCTTCACTAATATCGTAGTAATTATGATGCACTTGTTCAAATTTCTCTGATTCAACTTCATCAAAAAACTTTTGTCTTTCGGCGTCATCAAATTTATCAATTTCCTTGTCTTGATCTTTGATTATTTCTAGGGATTTATTAACAGTAATTGGACCAAATTCGTGATCTTCGAGCAACATTGGTAAAATTGCATTAAGATATAATTTAACCAATAACTCCACATCTGATAAGTTAACTACTTTAGTCAATGTTTTTTTGTCATTGTAGAACATTCCAAGATGATTGAAGATTTCCCGCTTTGAAAATATATCATTCCTTTTTTTATTTTTTTAGTCTTCCTCTTTTGGCCTCCTCTAGTCTTTTAAGGCGATTATGGTTTTCATTCACTCGTCTTTCCTCCTGAGCTCTACCATCATAAGCTCGCGTACTTATCGTATTTGTTTCCACTATTAGGTCAATGTTTTCGTTGTTAAGCTCGAGTAATAATTTTTTTAGTATACTTTCAATTTCTTTTTGTTCGTCAAGACATTCGTCGGGATGACAGTATTTTGTTATTTTATCCCAGTTTTCTAACTTTTTTTCAGCTGCGGTCCTCGCATAGAGGTTTCGTTCATAAAATTAACGTTAGGCAGTGATTCTCTTGTTTTCATTTCGCCTGGTAAGCTATTTAGTATAATTTTCATGTGATTAATTTTTTCTATTGCCTTTTCATTTTTTTCGCTGATACCAGTAGCTCCAATTGTAAGCCTTTAAGGATTAAGGATGTTATTATAAAACTCTTTAGCAGCTGTTATAATCGATGGCACTGACATTATTTTAAGATGTTATATTAAATCATCTAACGTGAACAACTGCCAATAACATAAACCTGGATTAATAGGCTCATAACGAGTAAAATATAATCTATAGTACTTGTACTTGACAATGTATGCTGTTCGTAAAAAGAGCTCCAACGGTGTTATTCCTATTATATGATTTACTGCCATATATAATTCAGTCCAAACAGTGTCATCATTAGCTCCTTCGAGTCTCCAGTCTATAAATCTTTCAGTACCGCTGTGACCTACTCGAACAATAAACTTCCATACAGCAACCTTTGACTGACATTCGACTTTAAACCGGTAATTACTCGCTCCGCCAACAACTACCCACTCATTTGCTGTGTCATCGGAGAGTGTAACATTTGTACAATTACATTGTGCGTTATTATAGATCGACGATGCTGATATTGTAAACCGTTTTTTACTCTGTGATGTACAACGCGGAATTAGTCCAGCATTATTTTTAGTATATAATTTTCCACCACCACCAGAAATTCCATCAATGTCGTTTTATTAACTAAATCACTACCAGATGTTGGAGCAGCGGTAAAAGGAATTTTATTAGATCCCATATCTATATTTCCTGCCATTGTTCCTCCAGCTTATTTCAGCGTATTCGCTGTTATGTATGCGGTTATACCATTTGTTGTTTCAATATCTCTGGAATCGACAGAAAGTTTATTAGTTAAATCCTCGGAGTTAGTTGTCGTCTAAGTTGAAGTAATTTTATCAGCTCCCATATTTAACGTGCCAGTCATTGTTCCACCGAATTTATTTAGTTTGATATCATCGACATATTTTAGTTGTGAATAGCTTACAGCTTGTGTATTATTTGTGTTCGCTGGCGGATTCGCTGTTTCCAAGTTTATAACCTTTTTTCCTGTCATATCCAAGTTGCCTGTCATTGTATCGCCGGCTTTATTCATTTTGATATAATCAATGGATTTTAGTTGAGCATAACTTACAGCTCGTGTTTGATTTAAATTTGCTGGTGGATATACTGTTTCCAAGTTTTTAATTTTTTTCCTGTCATATCCAAGTTACCAGTCATTGTATCAACAGTTTTATTAAGCTCGTTATCGTCGATAGATTTTAGTTGAGCATAACTTACAGCTTGTGTTTGATTTAAATTTGCTGGAGGATAAGATGTTTCCAAGTTGATAATCTTTTTTCGTGACATATTTAAATCTACCGTGATTGTTCCACCGGATTTATCAAGCTTGTTTTCGTCGACATATTTTAACCGTAAATAACTTACAGCTTGTGTTTGATTTAAGTTAGCTGGAGGATAAGTTGTTTCCAAGCTTATAATTTTTTTCCTGTCATATTTAAGTTACCGCTTAATGTTCCTCCCGTCAACGATAACTTGTTATTCTCGATTGTTAACAATTGTGAAAATCTTACAGCTTGAGTAAGATCAACATTAGGTGTGGATAGTCTACTTCTGAACCCTTTATTCGCTGATTTGACATCAATAAATTGCCTGTCATTGTGACACCAGTCTTTAAGACAAAATTTGATGTATCAATTGTTGTTGATGGTTCGTCAGCAGAAGTCAATCCCGTGAGAATTGTCCCAAATTTTGCGTAACAGGACATTATGTAAATTATATGACATAAAATTATGTATAACATAAAATTATAACAATGGCAAGGTCAACGATATTAAATTTTGATAATGAACGATTAATCAAGCACAAACAAAACAACGAACTTCTAGATTGCCACTATCTTATAGTTGGTCGTACAGGTTCTGGTAAGACAAATCTGCTACTAAATCTTTTGCTAAACAATAACCTTAACTATGAAAGAGTTTACATCTATACAATCAGCAGTATAAATACGAGTTGTTGAGTGAATACAACGATAAACTTCGTGATGAACTTGGAGTCGGTGATGATCTATTTTTGATAAAAACAACCGGAAGATTTAATTCCAGTCGATGACCTTGATTCGTCCGAGCATAAAATAATTGTATTTGATAATATTCCGCTAAACAACGAGATGAACAAGATTAGATCATACTTTTTATTATCAAGTAACAAGAGATGTAATTCACTTTATCACGCTCAAGGTTTTTATAACGTCGATAGATTTATTAGGCGAAATACGGGTTGCTTTATACTATTTCCTGAGCTAGATAATGTCGATGTAAGAAATATTGCAAACGAACAGTGCGGGGATATAAGAAAGGATAAATTTATTGAACTATATCATCGAGCGACGAAGAATAAATACAATTTCTTTCTATTTGATAAACTAGCGCTTGATCCTGTTAAAATGTTTCGTTGCTGCATTGATGAATTTCTCACAGATTAATTTTATAAAGTGTATAAAAAATAAACGATGGATTATCATCAAAAAGTTGAATTATTAAGACAATTTGTTGCATCACATGGCACTGCTTAAAAAGGTACGAGGAAGCGCGTCAGGGCCAGCTTTCTGTAAAGGAGGCAACTGCTAGACTTTTTAAGCCAGTTACTGAAGCATTACTTGGTAAACAACCGGAGATACAAACATTATCCCCGGAGGAACTTTAAAAAAATAGAGGAAAAAGGGTTACTAGGGCAGTTGAAAGAAAAACAGGAAGCCGAGGCTGAAAAAAATTGCCGAAAAAAATGAAGAAAAAGGTGAAGAGGTTACTAGGAAAGTGGTGATTGAGACGGCAAGACAACGAAAAAGACAAGCTGTACTCGACTTTATTCGAAAAGATGATTTTTATTATGTAAAACCTTGGCGAATGGAACAATTTGCAGAGGCAATTGCTGATGGAGATAGGACGAAAGCAGCAGAGTTTGCAAGGGAGCCATTTGATGAGCTCATTTATATGGATTTCATAGAGTATCATCTTAGTGAAATTGGGATTATTGATAATATCAAAAACATAAGAAACTGGACTAAAGAACAGTATGATAAATTTTATCGATAAAATGACTGATGTAGTTAAAGAAAGACTTCTTTCACATGAAAATGTTTGGGATACTACTGAATAAGATCCATATTCACTTGTGAAATTTGTAAAGATGCGCAATGGTGTAATCGCGAGGGTTGTACGTGATGTAGGGGAACAATATCGTTACAGGAACAAAATGTTTACACCGTACTTAAAGGTTATGAAGAAAGACGTATAAAGGATTGGCCCGATCCTACGCTTGGATATGGCGTCCGTGTATTTACATCAAATGCTGAAATGGTTGATAGACTTGTGTTATTGATATCATCGAAGGAAGCTGGCGATGAAGGCACTGAAATTGAAAACGAAATTGTAGACTTACTAGATCATCTTCGATCAAATGGATTACTAACATCGTCCGAGTATGAAATTTTACAGATCGATCTTATCGCGTAAAATAGTCTAACAAAATTGATATAACCAAGGATAAAATGCCACTAACATCAACAACATTATTGTTAGATTCATCACAAACAACTAGCGAGAGCGCAAACTTTTCCGTTTACTACAATCCACTAATAGAGCTAGACCCTAATAAGCAATATGAAATTGGACTAATTTCTGCTACAATATGGCATTCTATAGCAAATGTAAAAACGAATGTAAACGATGACTTTACATTTAATCCTGGCGCGTGGGTATCAGTCAAAATACCACAAGGCGCTTTTCACGTAACTGATCTTAATAAGACGATAAAGCAATTAATAACAAAAAACAGTGGCAATGATGTCGCAGACAATTTTGAGTTAACTCCGAATTATAACACGTTACGAGCTAGGATAACATTAAAAAATAATTTGATAATCGATTTTTCATCAGCTACTAGTATTGCATCATTGCTAGGATTTAATCATCAACATAACGGCAGTACTGTAGAGCAAAGCATTTCATACGTTGGAGACTTACCTGTTAACATAACCGATGTAAACACAATTTTAATAAATTGCTCTATTGCATGGGGATCTTATTCAGCGTTGGGGAGCCAGGGTCAAACGATCTATAGTTTTTCACCAGATGTTCATCCAGGATCACTAATGCAGATTACTCCTCGTCAAATAATATACTATCCGATTAATCAGGAAAATCAGATAACAAACGTGACAATGTAACTAACGGATCAATCTGGGAGACAAATAGATCTCAACAACGAAATTGTTACGTATTACTTACGCCTACGCGCGACGACGTAGCTGTTGTAAGATAATTTTATAATCCTATATTTTATATAGAGATATCTTGATAATGGAATCCGACGAAGAAAAATTTATCGAAGAACAATCGTAGGTGGATTTTTAGGAAATATTTTTAAAAAATTGCCTCAGTAATACCTGGAATAGCGCGTAAAGTAATACCAATTACAACTGACGCTGGTAAAGCTTTAGTGACGGAAGCTGTACCCGCAGCTGGAACAGCAATTGGTCAAAAAATAGCTGATAAAATTAAAGGCAGTCCGCAACAAGCGCCAACTGAATCGGAGATAAAACAGGCAAAATCGGATATTGCTCCGACGAGGGAAACAGAACGAGCTATGGTGGCTACGAAGAAAAAAATATTATCTCCACGCGGCGTGGAGGTAGTACGTCAGCTTGTGGGTAAGACAAGACGAAGAATAGATTTACCTCAAATTTAGCAATTTTATGTGCTGATTATAAAATAAAAATGTCCGACAAAAATTATCTTGATCTTGGCGAGGATTATGATGTTGACTAAACAACGTCGGAATTTGAGTATCGAATACCTTAATGAAAACTCAAACGAACCGAATAAGGCTGGCCAGAGAATTTTTAATACGCATGATGAAGACGTATTCTTATTGCCACACAAGGCAATGCTGGAGATTCGTGGTAGAATACTAACAGCGGCAGATGGTGATATTGCAGCTGAAACAGAAATTGCGCTTGTAAGAAAATGGCTGGAGCTTGTTTAAAAGTGCCCGATATCAACTAGCGAATCAAACCGTCGAGGATATTGATAATTGGTTACCGATTGCAAGTACAATATTAAATATTGTTTCATTTAGCTTTGATTATTCGAGATCAATCGCAACAAATATGATGTGGTTTAAAGATACCGGAGAAGGACAAGCCGTTGGAAATGAATTTCGTATTGGTGCTGGTGCTGCTGGAGCGGACAATAATAACTTAATCGCAAATCCTGCTAATAATGCAGCTGGTGATATTGGAGACTCAATAAGATTAGCTGTCACAAACATACGACAACAACGTTACAACGAGAGATATGCTAAACGAAAAGGGCTTGCGGTTGAATCACGGCAAATAACTATGATGTTGCCGTTGAGCACGATATTTGGATTTTGTCACGACTATCATCAAGTTTTTCAAGGATTGAACCATACTCTAATTTTAGATCGAGCAGATCCAAGTAATTTTCTTATTCGAGTTGGTGGAGCAGATGCAAAATTTGTGATCACAAAATTGGCGTTGTGGATGCCTCGAAGTGTTCCATCGTTGGAGAGGGCTTTGGAACTTAACACAATGTTGGAAACGTATACGAAGATTTATTTTGTCCAGCATAAAATTTATCAAACAACCGTCCCTAACACAACCGATTATACCTGGCGCATTTCAGCAACTCCAAGCGAACAATTACCAAGGCATATATTTATCGTTTTTCAACAAACAGCTCGACTTGGCAGCCAACTGCAAAATAACGTCGTTTTTGATCACGCCGATGTTAGAAGAATGTTTACTAGAATAAACTCTAAACAATATCCAGAAGGAGCATTCGAATGAAATGTTATACCCGGTGCTGAAAAAATGTTACTAGGGCGTATATGCACCTTATGGAGTCGATGCAAAAATATCAGGACGCTGATAGCGGATCACAGATTAATATCGAGGAATTTCGTACGCTTTACCCTATATTTTCATTTGACGTATCAAAACACTCCATTCGATATGTTAATTCAACAGCGGAAATAGAGGTAACTTGGACCCTTGGACAGGTTCCACCAAATCTTCTTAATGTGTTTGCACTTGTGTTTAGTGATCGATTCTTAACAATCGATGGAGTTAAGGGACGAATGACTGTACAAGTTTCATCTAACAAAATTGATATAATACAATATAAAAACCGAGTACACAACAAGAGAAATATACCTAACACAAGGACAGATCGAAAAATTACCAGCAGGAGTTGCTAAGCGACATTCTGTTTCTTTAATGATAAATCCAGCGACAACGTCGCCATCGTCAAGAACATCTGTTAAAATAATGTTAACTCAGCATCAGATTGATAAACTTGATTAAAAATAAACTATAGAAGGAAAGCCGTTTGTTCTTAAACTGTCTGTTGCACAAGTAACATCGATGTCAAAGCACGGCGGATTTCTTGGACCAGCACTTTCTGTGATAGCTAAAACTGTCCTACCGATCCAAGGATCACTAGGAATAGCAGCAGCGTCAGGAGCAATATCAGGATCAGCTGAAGGAGCAGCTAGAAAAGCTGTCGTTGGCAGTGGTATCAAACAGATCTATCGTCGGTGACTTCGTCACTGATACAGTTTTATGTAACAATAATAATATAATGCCAGCTAGAAAAAGATCAACTACTATACAAAACATATTTTCAAAAAATTAAAAAATATAAATTATTTATCGAATCAGATACAACCTGTTGGAACATCTGTGGCTATTATTATATCATGTTTATCAAAAAAAATGTCAAAAGATCCCAATTTTTTAAAGTTTGTTTTGCAATTTGATAGTCATCCAAGCAAAAACAACGACGACCTAGCAGTAAATTTTGTGTGACAATCGAATATAACATGTCGCAAACGATAACGTACTGCCTCAAATGTAAAACTAGAACGCCTAACAGAAACGAAAAAGTTGAAAGAACAAAGAATAACATAATGATGTTAAAAGGTATTTGTACCATTTGTGGTAGAAGAAAAAGTATATTCATCGCTTCTACAGCAGCTTTACCGTTAACATTACATATGATGACTCCGACGACCCCGACGGCAACTCCGGCTTTAGTGTCTAGCATAGATAGAGTCATTTTAGTCGATGATTAAAATAATAATGAAACGAGTTTGTCACGGTTGTAATTGTGGTTGCGATAAAGAGCTTTACATCGAGCAGGATAAAGTTGTCACATATTGTCAGTTATGCAATCGCCGAGAAATAACTGGATCTAAGATGGATATACATAAACTTATTGGTAAGTTACCAAGGCCAAAGGGCGGTTGGACATTACCAGGTCATAAATGTACTGCTCCGTATAATCTACCACATGAACAAGTAGATGAAAACGATAATCCGCTACCAGGACAAGAGCCTTATAATCAAGTTGATGCAATAGCAATGCGTCACGATATTTGTTATCGTGATAACGAACAGGATAAACACGGTTGCGATAAGGTAATGCTAGATGTTATGGTGCCATACTTGTGTTAGTCAGGATGAGCTAAGGAAAATATTACAATAAATTTAGTTATCGTCGTATCGAAAGGTGATTCTATCGAATGTTGACAGTGAGGTAGTGGATCTTGTTATTCCATCTGCAGCGAATTTAATTGATGCTTTATTTATGCCAAAGTATTTTGCCGCAGCTGATATAGAAGAAAATGGTATTCATTTGTCCCAAGATTATATGAAACAATAGGGTTAGCTTTACTAAAATTATTATAATCACCTGTATTTCCTCGTCTGCTATTTTCTTGTCGAGTAACAAGATCGAGATTTTCTAGACGATTGTCTTTCTTGATGCGGTTGATATGATCTACCACTAAACCATCGGGTATAGGTCCATTAAATGTTTCATAAATAAATCTATGGCTATAATAATTAACAGAACCTGTTTGTATTCCTCGTATCCTTACCATAAGGTACCCAAATTTATTTATTTTTCCCAGTACTTTTTATTTTTTCTCCTTCGTATAATTCCTCTATCATTTGCCTCGTATAAATCAAATACTGGATGAGGTTGAAATTCATTTTGTAGAGACAAGTTTGCAATATTATCATCAGTAACTGCGCCACTGACATAATATACACGTTTTCCCTCTGGAATGTCGTCAAAGAATAACGTGTAAATAAAATCTTTCCTAAAAATTTCTACCCGCTCGTCATTATCGCCTTTAACGCTAATCTTATATCCCGCTGATGTTGACTTACCGAACGGTCTACCATACTTTACATGTATCACCGACCCCAATATATTTCCCGCATAAAAGTTGTACTTGGAATGGACATAATAATACTCCTGCTCACTAGCATTCGCCATCATCATATTTCGTGACATTATTCTGTGGTGGATCCATTTGTTTAATTACATATTTTTTCATCAGTCAATTAGATATTTAATATAATATATAACATAATACAGAAACTGCGAGATATTGCTAATAAGAGCCTTATTGGAAAACCGGTAAAAATAGCTGCTGCTTTTGCTGGATTGGAAAACAGCTATCGATTTGATAAGCAAGTCATTTTAGTAAATTTTTCAGCAACAAATCTTTATCATCTACTAGAATCAACTGTAAAGCGTGATCTTAAAAAAACACAATAGCATCAAATTGCTAGTACAATATCACGTAATTCTTTCCCAATTACATGTAACGAAGAGTCGACTAATGTGGAAACTGCTGATCCCTATATACCAGCCAAATCTAGGCGTGTTTTAGTTGGAACTGATCTTTCATCATTTGCTAATGAAATACATCAAGAAATTTGGAATAATATAGAAGAATTCACTCAGTCAGTCTCTGGATGGAAGTTTGAGATGATCGTTGAAATTACATTTCACACGATGAAATATAACGTGTTACGAGGTATTTCGTACGTTGACCTACCATAAAAGAATAAAAAATGCTGCATCAACGTTAATAATTTTGATAACAAATGTTTCCAATGGTCTATTCATTCTTCGATGTTTCCAGCTGGGAAAAATGCAGATCAGGTTGAAAAATATTTCGATTACTTGTCAAAATTAAATTTCACAGGGATTGATTTCCCAGTTACTGAAAATCAAATACCAAAATTTGAAAGACAAAATAATATTTCAGTTAATGTATTTGGCTTAGATGATAAAGAAAATGTATACCCGAGATATATTTCAGAGAAAGCTTCACAATCGACGATAAACTTATTGTTTTATAAAAACCACTATGTTTGGATTAAAAATTTTAATGGGCTTGTTGGTAAGCAGTATAGTAAGCAAAACAATAAGAAATACTTTTGTTATCGCTGCTTGCACGGCTGTTCCGAAAAAGGAAAAATTGCGGGATCATCTACAATACTGCTTGGAGGTACAAAGAATAACTATACCAAAGGAAAAAGAAAAATTCTTAAAATTTGTCAACTGTAATCATAAACCGATGATACCCTTTGCTATTTATGCCGATTTCGAATGTTTACTACAACCTGTACTTGGCGCTGAAAATAATCCTAATCAGTCGAGCACAAGAAAGATTCAAGATCATGTTCCATGCGGAATAGTCTATAAAATAGTCTGTTGTGTCGATCCAAGTTTATCAAAGCCAATAAAATCATACCGTGGTAAGGATCCAGCCGTTTGGTCTCTCAAACGTTTGATTAGCTTAGTTGATAATACATTTAATCGATTAAAAAATTGTTCCAATGATAAAGTTGACGAATCATTAAGAAATTGATCATGAAAAAGCAGAGTTTTGTCATATTTGCGAAAAACGTTTCGATATAGAACCTGGTGATAAAAAAGTACGCGACCATTGTCATTTAACAGGGAAATATCGTGGAGCTGCTCATGATAAGTGTGATCTAATTCTTCATGCTCCAGAATTTATTGCAGTTGTTCTTCACAACTGTTTGATACGAAATAGAATACCAACTGTTTTGCGATACACGTTATGAAACACAAAATACTGATGAGATCACGTGACTACACAATATACTTAGATAAACGATTCCGATTCTTGAGATCAGAATAACAGAAAGTATCAGGAGATCAGCAAGTAAGTAATGGTTCGTTTAATAAAATCAAAGTTTTATTAAAATTCATGCATGAATTCAATGCACAGATAATATCAAGAACTAATAAGTTAGAGATTGACATGTACCTTCTCAGTGTATTAATATCCTAAATTAAGTTCGTACACTCACATCGTAATTTTCAGCTATGCTGATAGATACATGATACAATTACATAGACACATGATACAATTACATCACATGTTTCAGTTAGGCTCATGGGATCTCTCAAGCATGTTACAAATACATCATGATTTCAACTTTGGCTGATATAAACATCATACAAAATTCGGGAGTCCACGTGTCAGTTTCTCTTCATATAGTGTTCCACATGACAGAATTTACTCTGTATATTTTGCTGGTGCGAAGTGTATATCGAACAATTCCTATTTAAAGGCGGTGTTCGGCAAATACGTCAGAAAACTCATAGGAGCTGCTTTTTTTAGCGAGTAATTTATACTTTCCTCTGTGATGAATTTAGGAACAGCGAAGTGATGGTGTGCATGTCTAGCATGATGGCAATAATGGTAGCGATAAAGCCCTTTGCCATTTATTCTCTCCAAGAAATTGTAAAAAGGACACTGTGTAAAACAATTACGTGAATTTTGAATCTGAAACCTTAACTCTTGTAAAACATGCAATATAACCACCATCCTAGGAAAAGGACACTAAAATCACTACAGCCTTTTTCTGTATTAGTCATAAATCTTGATGAATAGAATAAACAGGTTTTATTGCTTGAAGAATATCTGAGCCACTGACCTCTAAAGGAAAGTGTTTTGCAAAATCGTGGTGTGCGTGTCTAATTAAATGGAATTATTCATCGAAAAACAAGCCAAAAGCGAAGCAGTCAAAAGACACGGAAACAGTACCAATCTCACCCAGTTTTCTTGTGTAAGTGCCTCAGTTCTTCAAGCAGACCAGTTTTTGCGACTAAATCAAGTTACTGTGAACAAGCCTGAAGTATTCACGTATTCATAACGAAAGGATGGCGAGACTTATTTAGGAATCAATGCGATATACCCTTTCATATGTTATATGTTCTTTAATACTGATTCAAATAATCAAAGTTTCGCTTTATTTCTCCTGTGTAAAGGCCAGCTCCTTCTCTTTTGGCGCTTCAATCGTTAGCAAGGGAGCCGACGTCACTGTGAGTACACCATCACGTGACAACGAGCAGGTCAGGGTATCAGCATCTACGCCCTCTGGGACGACGAAAGAGCGAGAAAATTCCTGATACACGTGAGAGGTGTCTGATTTTTCCTCGTGCTTTGCATGTACCGTCACTTGTCCTTCCTTGACAGTGACATTCATCTCTTCTGGTTTGAAATGGCTGAGGTCCAGCTGGACCTTCATACGACGCGTACCATCAGTCTCTGTGACGATCGGGTCCCTAATCAGCTGTAGCTGTTCCCTAAGGGCCAGGTCACTCGAGTGGTCGGATAGATCCATGGTTGGGGTCAATCTATAATGAATTTGAGAAACACTTTCAGCACCAAACATTAACAAAATATCATGAGTCAGTTATTTGCAAAAAAAGAGTGTTTCTTCGTTTATCTGTTGTTAAGTTACCTGTTTCTATTCTAGTTCGTCCACTTTCTACAGCTTCGGGCTCACACAAGAGATAAATCTCTTTGAATTAAATGATTTACAAGTCCGAATATGTTTCTATATGGCGAGGCTGAATCTACACTAATTCGGAAAGGAAAAGTTAAACTGAAAAAGTACTTCTTTCTCTTCCCAAAACATCAACATCAGTAACAACAACAAAAACCAAAACCGCAAATAAAATAAACCAAAGATGCACGTTTGGAAGCATGTTTAGAAGCACGTTTTGATGCGTATCAGGGACATAATTCCTGACAGAATACATAGAAAAAGACAATTGGAAAAGTAAATCATTGCTAATAATTGAGAAGATCGAGAAGACCTGGATGTGTTTTTGACTTCTTAAACCGGAAATAACGTTGTAGGTTACTATGGTTGAGCTGAATTTAAATTATACTCCTTTTCTTTTGGTGATAATCACGAACAGAAGCACACACGAAGAACAATACAGAAACAATCTTCTGGTCATAGCAACAAAGCAAATCTTTAATCGTGCTCAAAAATTACTTACGACTGGAAAGCATCAACACTTTTAAAATGATTTTCCAATACACGTTATATATACACTAAATGTAAAAAAAGTGAGTATTATTTGTGCAGCTGTGGACTGATACATTATAAAAGCAAATCGGTGAAAGAATGGAGGAAGGAGAGAAAAATAAATGCCTACCTATTCATGGCATTGCGCATGTGTCGGACGTCCCTCATCATATGCTGATGTAGACGGGTCATCTCCCTGTTCATGTCATCAAATATGTTGTCGTATACCTGGAAGTCACCGAACGTGGGAATCAAGGATCGCGACATCTTCTATCTGTGGCGAATGGAAAAGAATTAAATAAAAGTCAACATTAATATCCTATAGTGGTTGGTTGGTTGCTTGCTTGCTTGTTTTTATTTTTTGTGTAGTTTGAAGGGTGACGAGAGACATCGTTTTCATTTTCTTCGCTGCTTAAGATTACTTCTACTTAGCTATCTTAGCATTTTAAGATTACTGATAACACAGTGGAGCTAGCTCTACAGACAATACCACTGAAATGAAAGACGAAACGAGATGATATACAGAGACAAAGCAAAGTGGTCCCTCTGAGCTCTCCGATAGGTAGGCCTTTATCTGCAGCAGCAGAGGCAACATCAACAACAATAATAATAATAATAATAATAATAATAATAATAATAATACGATGCACGTAATTATGACACTTCCGTACTCAAACCAATTAGATTATATCTTGGTTTATGACGTTAAGAAATGTACAAATGATGTTTATATTGATCAATCGCCCGTGAAAAAATAAACAGGCCTATCGTTACTAATAGTAAATGTATGGGCCTTTTGTACCTGTGCTACTAGGCAGTTGTTCCGACTGGAAACGAAGTTCAGATCGACGTGTGAAGAAGCGAGTTTTAAATGAAAGTTGTGCTATCGTAGACAATAATAGTGATATAATATTTGGTTATGTGGTAAGAAAATAAATAAATAAATAAATAAAATAAATAATGAATAAAGTGGCGTCTCTTTATGTTAGCAATTATCCCCATATTTATTCGTCGTAATATGCATAAATACAGCTAACAGGTAACATACAATGTAATATTAACTTTTAACCTGCCTAAGCGCTTTCGACTTCACGAAGGATTTGTCAAAAACAAAAAGAAAACAGAGAAAAGACAATCAGTTTACGCAAAAGAGAGCGTTCAAAATACAAAAGGTACCACAACTATTTCAAGTGGAAGCATGGCGCCCGCAGGATTTTTTGCAAAGGAGGGGGGGGGGTCAGGACTTTGTGCAGGACGGGGTCAGTCAGTTACGGCCGGGAGAGTTAGTATAAGAAGCAGTCTGAAACTAAAGCTAATATTTATTAAGCGTTTCGAACAGAATCTTGTGACATATTTTCAGCTTCATTTGCATGATTAAACTTGTCGGAATATATATATATATATATATATATATATATATATATATATATATATATATATATATATATATATATATTTGCAGTATGATGGGGGGTCACGTGACCCCCCCCCCCCTTTGATCCATGCTGCGGGCGCCGATGAGTGGAAGTATTGTTTGAAAATGTTCCATGTCGCTCTTAATAGAGTCGAAATCAATTAAGTGCGACATCGAACATTTTCAAACTCGCGCGCGCGTGTGCATCATTATTAAATGAAACAACGTAATAAATTAATTGTTACACTGCCGTCAATACTGCGTCTTGTATTCAACCTTAACTCCATTGACAATGTAAGTGTAAGTATATCGTACAAATAAAACATATTCATGATAGTACACTTGTGGCTGATAGACGTAACACCTAACACCGGACGAGCTCTCATTATGCGTCCAATATTATTAAAATGACAGTGATATCGTGGCTGACGGTGCATAGACAAATGTTGACATATATGAAAGTAAATCCGACAAGTTGCTAAAATCCAATTTTGTTTTACCTTTCAATTCAGCCCTGTTCCACACCTAGAACGTATTTTTTTTTTAATAAACGAGGGAAGGATCATGGGGGAGAAGAAAGCTCCCCCACTCCATCCAACTCCCCCCCCCCCCCAAGCGTGAGCTGGGCCGTTTAATATAGTACGTTTTCTTCATAGTTCGATGGTTACAAATATGCTCTGAAACACTGAAAAATGCAGAACGTCTTAGGGTTTTCAACTCGGAAACCCTCTCGCCCTGGACCCTGCCTGGGATTCCATCTCACTGATACCTTGCCTACTTACATACGCCCCTCCTAATCGATGTTCCTGGATAGCCCTGTGAACCTATTGTACTCTTAAATGGAGTTTTGACTTACCGTCCTTGTTACGTTTTGTTCAGCGATCTGTATTTTACGATTCGTAGGACCTTTGAATTTCTTTCTTGTTGATGATATTTTCTTTGACGAGTTTATACACTGCTCAAAGTTACAGATCAGCCTGTATTTGTGCTAAACTATAGCGTCTCTAGAACATTCAACAAATCAGCCTGTTTCAAGTCACGTAATTCATTGTTATTTACATCGTAGAACATTCTCGAAATGAAATCTAGACCACGCCGTCCTTGAACGGTAACCGTATGACAAGCTGGCTATCAATGCCTTACTTGTATGGCAAACTGTAGGGAACATAAATTGTGCGAAGCATAAGGTGAACAAAACGTGCAAACTTTAGGCGATCTTTTAAATTTCACTGTCCACACGTAAAACATTACCAGCGAGCGAGAGTTAATTACACAATTGAAGAAATCATGACAACTGTACAGCAATTTCCTTTTGTTGAAAATTCACTTATTTTATGCAAAGCAGACAATCTTATAATTGTGTAACTTGTTTTCAGTTCAGAAAGATATGTATGTATGTATGTATGTATGTATGTATACATGGTAGAGAGTGCTGGAGGAGATATCAGTAATATATGAAGAAAGGTAGGTATTGCCTGACGATAGTGTGAATTAGAAAAGAAATCCGATCTAAGTAGAAAAACAGACACATTTCAGTTTCAGTGAGTATAGCTACTGCAGGAATACGCAACAGGAATTCCGGCATTTAAAAAAAAAAAAAATCTTCTTACAAGCTGTGAAATTACGAACGCAGGAATTGGTTGAAATACCAGTATTGTCCATCGGACAGTAACCATGAAATGATAGCTAACTTTCCCCGAATCTCCAAAACAAAAACAAATCAGTCAGCTTGAAATATAAAAATGTCCGGCACTAAGTTAATACTGAATTCCAGAAAGGTTGAATTTTACAAATGCATATTCAAAAAATACATTTGGCAAAATACCATTATTTAGAAACTGACATTTAGCTAATTGTCCATCTCATATTGAAATAAACGATCAAAAGTAGACAAATTTATTCACCCATTGCACACCAAAATGCATACGGCGTGCACCATACATTATCAAGAAAACATCACGATTAAGGAACGCTAAAGTAAACGATTAGATGAGAGACAACTTTCTGAGGAGTGGGATCAAAGTAATGTATCAGCTATCTTTAAGATCGGATGTTGCATAAAACGGAAACCTAAAGAACGATTAGTTTGAATTTTGCTAGCAACACAATCTTGGAAACAATAATAAGAAATGAAATTGTCTCACACGTTGAATTAAACAACCCATACTTTCTTGAACTATATGTTTTACTGAGCGTCGATCTAGGATTATGCTATTGATGGAACTCATAGACGACATAAGAAAATTGTGAGGATGCTGATGTAATATGATTGCATTTTTGTCGTTCCTGTTAGTAGTATAGACGAATGGGTGTTCTGGCTCACCTAGTCCACTGCGTGAACTAGGTGAGTGAATCCTCCATGGATCTATACTACTGAGATATGGGGGTTGAGGTTCACCTTGGTGATCGATGGGGTTCTGGCTCACTGTATGATAAAAGATCCCTCAGGGAACTATACTACTGGGTCTTTTTAGGAAACATGGCTCACTTTTTTGTTGTGGCTTACTTTTTGTTGTTTTGGGGGTTTTTTTGTTGTGACTTACTTTTTGTGGTCGTTTTATGTCCAAGGACAAGTGGAGTAAAGTTTATTATCAAAGGGACATAGTCTTTTTTGTGGATGAGTATGGTAGAGATATGATGCTGCTGTGATCGGACAGTTCTCGTGGAATAGTAATGCATGTGTGCGTGCAGTGCTAGTGTGTAATGTTGGCGTGTTGTTATTTTGGCAATGACTGTTTTTTGACTCCTTTGGCTTTTTTCATGACGGTGCCATCGTCAAGAGTAATGCAGTACATTTTAGCTGAAAGTCCTATGATTTCTGTGATGGGTATGCCATGAGTTTCAACTTTGAACTTTCCAAGTGCCTTTTTATTATCATCACAGTGGAATGGACTGTTTTGTGGATAATCGCTAAGTTTGAAGAGGTGTCTGTGTTAATATAGGTCTGCGTAGACGTCGTCGGTGTGAATTACATAGACGAGAGAGTCTGCATCGGTCATGAGTAGTGTGGCTTTGTCTCTGTACTGGTGTTGGATGAAGCCATAATGAAATTCCGGCATGAGCATCTTTGAGAGCTCGAGAACAGCTGCCCCGACGTAGATGGGTTTGTCAGGTTTGCGATTGCTTTTTCTAGATTCGATGGCGACGAGTTCTTCGTGAAAGATTTTCATGTGGAGAAAGGCATCGTTGGCTGCGAGCTTATCTCGTCATCGAATGTCATTGACGATTTCGATTTTCTTTCGATGTCGAATGTTTTCCATGGTTTTTCCGAAGACGCTATTGTTCATGAGTTTGAAGAAGTCTTTGTCAGAGGTGGTGATGGCACTGGCTTGTTGTGTCCATTTGAAGTCGATGTAGGGTTTCATCTACAGAGATTTTTTAAACTTGAGTGCCCGTTGAAATTGGTCAAGAACGAGTCCGTGTTGTTGAGCGTGTTCGAGCAGTCGATGGCATATTTTGTATTTGGTTTTGTTGGTGAGACTGGGTACCAGTCTTCTTACCTTGGCATCTCCGAGTCCGAATTGGTTCTTTTTGTTGTAGTTGTTGTGTATAGAGCATCGAGTTGGTGACAAGAATTTGTCCAAGGCAGAAGGGAGAATCGTTATAAACGTCGCGGAGATGTGGTGGATACTCAAGATCGACTTTGACAAAATAGACCCAGTCGTGGTGGTATTCCGCTTGTCTTTCGTCAAGAAAAACTGTCCGCCAGTGATTCAGTGAAACTTTCCTACGGAAGTGGTTGTTACATGGCCTACCCATACAGAATGTTGTCCACGAGGTAGAGGATATGCACGGGTGGTTTGGTCGGATCGTAGTACTTCCATGTATTTGTGGTTGGCGACGGCATGTTTTTTTGCTGATGACGGAGATACCTCCTCTTACGATCTGCTTGGTGAACATAAACATGTCTGGATCAGCAAAGAGTTCTACTGTCACTCCGCATTGCTTGAGGGGAGCATCCCAGGAGAGTCCTGGTG
Source organism: Megalonaias nervosa (assembly GCA_016617855.1). Classification (NCBI taxonomy): domain Eukaryota; kingdom Metazoa; phylum Mollusca; class Bivalvia; order Unionida; family Unionidae; genus Megalonaias; species Megalonaias nervosa. Next base: position 22,677 of record JAECUM010093405.1, read on the forward strand.
AAGAGAAATACCAGAGTGGATCGAGTTGGTAATGGTTTATGCACGTGTGTCTGAAACTTTTAAACACGTCCGTGAGTAGGAGTGCGTCCGTTTTCAAGTACAGGTCATGATAATTTCCGAGAGTTTGACAATCAAGCTCTTTCCATATCTTGCAGGCTGGTAATCGTCGTCGGTGCTGCTTGACAGGTGAAGATGGATTAAAGGCGCCTTGAGGTGGCAGCGAAGTTTCATCGAATCTCGACCATGCATCGATGTACTCATAGGGATAAACTCCTTTTTGCTAGAGCAAGTCCACTTTGTCACCAAATTCTTTTTCTAGACGAGTAAACTGAGAAGCGTTTTTAGCGAGTTCTTCTAGCTGTACAAACATGAACTGAAACGAATCGATAAATAAGAAAGGCCCAATCAAGAACAACGTGCACTTTTCAAATTGTTGGGGATGCATTTGATGTGAGTTCCAACTTCGTCGAGAAGTGGTTTGACTCGCGGATGACTGAGTGCTGCCACGATAAAATGTCCATCGTATTTTCGTAGATTATGTGCGATCACCGGAAGGAAGTCTGGATCTTTGAAGCGTAGATTACAATGATCATGAGCTGCCCCTCAATAACGTCATGTGACATGGCAATAGGGTCTGACATTTTTATCATGTGTCTGAAAGTATTCTGCGCAGATGTGACATCGCTATGCTGATTTGTGTTGTCGAAGTTGTGGTGGTGTAAATGGAATCAACGTGGCTGGACTTTTTCCTATGGCTTGGATGCGTTTCCATTCATCGACGAGTTTCTCAAAGAACCATGGAATGCAGTCCTCTCCGCGATGTTGACGAGACGGTGAGGACAATTGTTTATCGACGGAACAGCATGCTTTATCGTCAATCGCGCATGGGATGTGTTTGTGTTCCACCTGAGTAAAGGAATGATCTGGATGAAGAGAGGGTCCCTGTAGTTTTTCAAGGATCGCTTCCGAGTCTAAGTCGATATGAAAGGGTTGTGCGTAGTTTTTGTTGTGTTGTTCGAACTGCAGTATTCCATTGCGTGGCATCTGAATGGTTTGTGGTTACTGACAGTATCCCGATGTGACTTGAACTTAATTCCGGCACATCAACATCACAACCACTTTTCCAACGCCAAATCGGAAAATCCATCTTCGCTATATTACAAACACACCTCTAATACACAGGCCACAACAAAAAAAGTGGGGGGCCCCGAGTGGCCGAGTGGTCTAAAGCGCTGACCGTTATGGATCACTGCCATCTCACCTCTGTCTGCGTGAGTTCGAGTCCAGGCTCGGCTAACGTGGGTACGTGGGAAAGCCCGCCAGTAGCTTCTCGTGGGTCGGTGGTTCTTCCCGGGATTTTCCAGGGTTCTTCCTCCACCATTAATACTGGCCGCCATGTATAGCCTATCTTGTGCTGAAAAATGGCGTTAAACCCTATAACAACAACAACAACAACAACAAAAAAGTGGGCCATTTTTCCTACAAGGACCCAGTAGTATAGTTCCATAAGGGATCTTTAATCATACAGTGAGCCAGAACCCCCATCGATCACCAAGGAAAGCCAGAACCCCCATTTTCAGTAATATAGATCCATGGAGGATTCACTCACCTAGCTCACTCAGTGGGCTAGGTGAGCCAGCACACTCGTTTGCCTATACTACTCCTGTAATCATGCTCCTCAAGGACGTCTTTTGAAGCATTTCTAAGGCTACGAAGTGCGAAACAGGACAGACTAAAATGAACTGAAGTCTTAATTATTGGTACAAAGCAAAGAATTGTCCTTGTTTGAAGAATCTGCCAGATATAGTAGTGGTTTTCATAAAGCATTTTTGATGATGACATCAAACTATACTACCCCATCAACTCAAAGCAACAGACAGTAGAAGCAGAATTGAAAATTTATATCGCTAATCATTTAGCGTCTACTTGGAACATACTTTTAGATTATTATAAATACAAACATCGAACACTTAGTAATGCTGTACAGAACGATAGAAGAACAAAGATCTCTTAGTTTAGAAATAAAGTCGGTGTAAATAAAGGCATGGGAGCAAATAGAGACAATACAATGAGCTTAGTAAATGTGTACTTCAAATGGTTCAAGTTTCATGGTCATATATCATCCATGCGACGGAGAAATCTGCCTGTTTTGCTAACTTTACTTTTACTATCTCAGTCTGGTTGTCTCAGTCAGGTCGTTTCAGTCATGGTATCCACGCACTAGGAACTACTTTTAAAAAGAAACCCTTGCTGTCTTCTGCTGTTCCAGACGGAGATGTTATAAAATTCATATATATATATATATATATATATATATATATATATATATATATATATATATATATATATATATATAAGAAATTCACTCATAAAGCAACATAACTTCTCTCCAACTTTGATAACACCATATAAAATATTTACACACACACACACACACACACACACACACACACACACACGCACAGATACAGGTTGAGCTATTTGATAGAGCTCCAGACACACTGGCTATACACATCACTAGCTTCACAAGTCCGAAACTCTCTCAAGAGCTACTGCAAAGTTAGCAAAATCAGAAATGTGTTATGTCAAACTGGTTTCTTCTGTCTTTGGCAAACACCTACAGTCCGCCCCAGTTGAATCAAAGATAATAATGCGATTGCAGATGAAAACTCCTGCACTTACCAACCAGAGTGGTTCATTCATAAGTCCACGTGCTATTCCACAAAAAGTTTTCAATGTAGAGTATCGATGTACTAATGATAGCAACACTTGCCATATTTCCAGGACAAAAAATATAAATTTTCAAGAAAATGATGAATTAGAAATTCACTACACACTTAGCTAGAACTATACCCTGCAGGCCTATTGTACTGCATAGTATCGTACCGTTGCCTACCGTAGAAATTTTCCAAATTCGAACGGATGAAAGTTATAATTTAACTTTATACAAAATATTAATTATGTACTTTTATTTTCATATGACATCCATCGATTAAACGTGATTATACAGTATTAATATCTAACATGTTTAGGTTTATAATTTTCTTATGCGTAGAACTTGTGTACTCAGAGTCGACAGGTCACTCTGTTGCCCTCATTAACATATTCATCTTAATGCACGTGTATTAAAATAAAAGCACGTGGCTCGAGACGCTCCTTGCGCAATGCTTGCAACACGTAACAATTAGAACTTGTTTTTTCATGATATTTTATTTCCTTTCTAAGATCAGCATATATAGCTAAATTCTACTTGGATAATTATTCAGATTTTCATCAAAGAGTGCAAAACCTGATGATCTTTGTTATAGAATGAGAGGTAATAATAGTACCTGATGAATACTGTGTTTTGAACCTGCTAATTATACTGCAAAAGTTCTGGGTTATTTTAATTTAATTGGGAAAAAAAATGGGTGAGAAAAATAATCTATATCGGTGTTTGTATCAAGACAAGAAAATCCCAGTCGCGGGGTTACATTTCTTGTCCTCGGCAGAGCCTCGAGCGGAACCGCCTGACTGGGATTTCCTTGTCTCGGTCCAAACCCCAGCATAGATTCTATTAATACTGGAGTTTGTCTCTGTCGTCAGGTCATCTGCATTAAATAAAGATTGCCACTGACAACGTTAGAGTAGACCCAATATGCTGCTAAGACCATATCACCTTACTGATATGGCTAAGGATTACTAGGACTCATTTCATTAGAATGTAGTCGTGTTTAGAGCCGATATATTGCAGGTCTATAAAGTTCCTAATCGGTTTGACCAGAGTTTGGAATAACACGTTTCGTTATTCTTTTAGAAGTACATTAAGATAGAAAGAGTCCATGAATATGACTCGCCGTAGAGGACAAAAGTGAATTAAAATATATTTTCCATAATTCATTTAAAAGCTGCGTCATTTCATGCATCCAGTAAACGCCAGTGCTGATTATCTTCACGACTTCAAATGTTCAGATTTTATTTCCCGTTGTTATATTGATATACATGTCAATGTTTGACATTTGTGGTGCAAGTGTCGAAACTGTGCTTGAAAAATCCAATTTGCCATTTCGACACTTCTGGAATACAAAAGATGTATTCTGCATATCGAAGGCGTATTTTTATGGTCGAATTGGTCTTCTGAATTTCTGTCTCATCTGAATTTGCTTCCAATTATTACTTTATGGAGCTTAACTGTAACGTAAAATTTGGCTCATGACGGGAAAAACCCAATTGCAAAAACTGATCCGTCATATCTCCAAAGCAAGGGCTTACTCCTTTTTACGACAGTGGCGTATCCTTCGCACGCAAATGTAACACGAAAAAGTTTGACCACGGTGTACTTGTTGTAGGCTATGGCACCTTGAAGAATAAAAAAAAAAACAAGGTTGTAAAACAAACCAGGTAATCCTTTTGTGTCCATGTTTTAAAGATCCCACTCTTTATAAACCCTGAACTTTTGCGTCAAAACTATCAATATTAGATTATGATATTAAAATGATAAACAACTTGCTGTCTTACATGTCAGATTATTATTATTATTATTACTCGTTGTATAAATTTTTCATTAAAAGGAAACTCAGCAAGCTTCGTTTCCTTGTAATGAAAAATTTATACATCTCGTGGTATATCATTGATACAGCGTACATGCTATATATATATATATATATATATATATATATATATATATATATATATATATATATATATATATATATATATATATATATATATATATATATATATATATATAGGGAGGCACTTAAATCAATAATACCTACAAATATATATAGGGAGGCACTTAAATCAATAATACCTACAAATATATTTTTCTAGATCAAATCTCTTGCCTCCTTTCTGAAGAAAAAAAAAATTCCTATACAGAACGGAGAGTGAGGTGAGTGGAGCAAACAGATGTTTCTTTGTTGTTGTTTTTGCTTTAAAGAAAAGACGTTGAACGTTCCTAATAATGGTGTATTTTATAACTTGACGTTATAAAGGCATCCATGTTAATTTAAAAATCAGTCAAAAGGCGAACCAGTGAAAGGTTATGACGTTTTATTTTCAGCTCTTTCAGAAATATGAACACCAAGGAAGTTTTAGAAAATATCAAGTACATACACAATTATATTTTATTTATGAAAATCGATTGTTTAAAAATTTCTCGGCATTAAGTCTTTTATGTAAGAAAATTCTAAAGTACAAAGAAATAAATGTACATAACCTTAACATGGTGTTCTTTTTCACTACGTAATATTGAGATATATGCATTTTCATTCATTCGTTCGCTCCTTTGTTCATTCATTCATTCATTCATTCTACACCGCAACCAGAAAAGTCTTTCTCTTGACGATAATAGTTGAATTAAACACTTATTTTAAGATATATGTCAGGTCCGCATTGCAATTAGTAACTAACATCAAAAGAACAAAATGTTTTTTCTTGGTATCAAGTGTAATCTTTCTTGGATTGATATAATTCACTGGTTTATTTATTATTATTATTATTATTATTATTATTATTGTTGTTGTTGTTGTTGTTGTTGTTGTCATTATTATTATTATTAGTAGTGGTAGTAGTAATAGTAGTAGTAGTAGTAGTAGTAGTAGTAATAGTAGTAGTAGTAGTAGTAGTAGTAGTAGTAGTAGTAGTATCATTATTTTAGGTTAAAATTTCGAAACTAATAAAAAAGTGAAATGTCCGAATAAATTTTCCCCTGGAAAATCAAGGCATGCCGGATGTCGAACAATGGGGCGTGGTTACTTGCATCTGACATTTGCAAGGGGCGAAACAAACAATTCTTCTGAAGTACTATTGGCCAGTTTTATGTCAATTAATTTAATCCCGAAATAATGAATAAGCGCATGCAAAGGTGACGAGAAATAATATAAAGGGCATTTTCATTTCTGTATCGAAGTTCTGTGATTTGCGATCCTTAAACTGCACTGCTACTGTGAAGCTCTCTGAAAAGACTTGTGGGATATTTTGTTTTGAATCAAAATTAGAACTATTTCTAATTTTAACAATGATGGACGAAGAAGTAGGTTTGCATGATTCTGAGGAAGCGAGATTGAGCACACACAACAACGAGATATGTGAGGTGCATAAACATATTTGTTATGACTTAATGGTGAAACATGCTATAGAATCGCAAAGTCGTATAGCACAGTGGTTGCCCAATGTCACGAGACCAGAGGGAGAGGAGTACTCGTTGCACAGATTGATACTGGGTGCACACACAACTTTGCATGAGCGAAACCGCTTGTTGATAGCTAATGTACAGCTACCCAATCACAGACCACTCTATTGTGACTATGGATCTGATATTCGTAAGATTAAAATAGAGATGAAAATAAATCATCCAGGTGAGGTGATCAGGGCTTGTTACATGCCACAGAATCCTTGCATCATTGCCACAAGAACTTCTTCCAGTGATGTACTGGTATTTGACTACACAAAGCAACCATCTCAACCTGATCCCAGTGGAAAATGTAGTCCAGAACTAATATTGAGAGGCCACCAGAAAAAAGGATATGGTCTGTCTTGGCATCGAGATCTAAACGGCCAACTAATTAGTGCTTCAGAAGACCACACCATTCGTTTATGGGATATCAATCACCTGCCTTCAGAAGGAAGGGTTATTGATGCAATTACCATTTTCACAGAACATACATCGATTGTAAATGATGTGGAATGGCATGACGAAAATGTGTTTGCTTCTGTTGCTGATGACAAGAAACTTATAATCTGGGACACTCGCTCCAACAACACCAGTCGCATTGTTCATGCCAACGATGCTAAGGTCAACTGCTTGTCATTTAATCCTATCCAAGAGTTTATTTTGGCCACTGGATCGGCGGATGAGACTATTGCGTTGTGGGATCTAAGGAATTTGAAATTTAAGCTGGTCTCCTTTGACTTACATGAAGATGAAGTCGTCCAGGTTCAATGGTCCCCGCACTATGATGAAATCCTGGCTTCTAGAGATGCAGACAGTGGGATATTAGTCTCGGATATGAGCAAAATTGGAAAAGAAAGCTCTGCAGAAGATGATGAAGAATACCCCCCGGAGCTGCTGTTCATCCATGATAGACACACATCCAAAATCTCTGATTTCTCATGGAATGTTAATGAACTCTGGACATTCTGTTCTGTGGCAGAGGATAACATCCTGCAAGTGTGGCAAAATACTCCGTAAGCCTAACATAAAGAACGTTTGGAAATTACACATTGAAAACTTTTTATTCTTTTAAATTTAATGCTAATTGTATATCTTTTAACATTTATCATGGTTAGATTATGAGATAACTGAAAATTTAAGGCCTTTTATTTACACACAGCTTGAAAAAGCTCCTAACTCCGTGGATGTAACACGTCCCCCTTCCTAAGATACCGTCGAGACCTATCGTTTTTTCACGCATGTCTTTATCGTAGATATTGAATCAGTTTTACCTTGCTATATATAGCAAGCCTTCGAAACTCTTTTTAAGGTGTAACGCTGTTCATGTGAAACATTAATAAAATTTTCAATTCTTCTTAAACTTGAGATTTGTAGTTGATTCAGACCCTGGCCTATCACATGGATATGCATTTTTACTAGCCGTGACGTCTGCTGTTTTAATCAGGGACAGGTGTTTTATACAGTCATGAATTTTAGTCATTGAATTTTGCAACAATATTGTAACAATATTGCAACATTATTGAAATTTCTAATGTTGTTTTCTGCTGCATCTTAAATTTTACGGGGTCTCAGTTTTCGTGGTTTGGACGGGGGGGGGGACATATTCATGGATGCTAAAATTCGTGAGTTTGCCTGTCAAAGTTTGTGTATTTGTAGGTATTTCATTTCTTGGATTAATATTTACAAATAACCAAAATAAAGTTTACCGAAGAAGAAAGCTATGCCGACATCTAACAGCAATTGCTTCTATGACTAAAACAGTGCCACCAAAAACCAAACAGTTCTCAAGATTAATCACTTACATTCAACATCAAAAGGATCCGACACAGCCAAAAACACAAAGATAATCGGTTATATGTGTATGTGTACGATCTCTTCCTTAAAATTGTCCATGAACTTGCACCAACAGCATTTTCTGAGGACCATATTGTTACGGTGTAAGGGGTAGTTTTTATGCGCAAATTTAATGCCGCATACACCTGCCGAATATAAAAATTCAATAAAAAATAAAATAAACGAGTAATGTCAAAAGGTCTAAATTTTCGGATAGATATAATGAAGCAAAACAAAAAAATATCATTCACTTGACCTGACAAATAAAAGGAAGTTCATAGAATTGATGCACTCCACCCCCATATTCATACATGCATTTTTCAAGTCTGAAGGACATTTTTGACAGACATTGTGTACTGAATAGCTTGATGCACTACAAAACAGTTGTCATCCACGAAGTTTTTCTTAGATATTTCAACTTGCCTTGAACCCATCTGCCTACTGCTACCACTGGCTAGTTCTACTATCTAGCCGACCATTCCGGTGGCCTTGTGGTTAGAGCGCCCGCCTCGGATGCGGAAGGTCGTGGGTTCGAACCTTGACCGAGTCATAACAAAGACTTTAAAAAATTACACATACAGCTGCCTTTCTAGATGCTCAGCATTAAGATGTTAGTGTTAGGACTGGTCGGCCTGGTGTCAGGATAATGTGACTGGATGGGACATGACTGAGGCATGATACCCTAGTGCTAGACATCACTATAAACTGACATACTGCAGGCATCGTAGCGATATGACTGAAAAATGTTAAAGATACGTTGAAAAAATAAATCACACACACACACACACACACACACACACACAAACATTCTATCTGGTTATTAGTGACTATGTGATCTGTACATGCCGTCATAATCTTCAAGAACAACACAAGCCTGAATCACCTGATTCACAAATATATTGGACAGAATTTTAGAGTAAAAATAATAACACTGAAATTTTCTCTAAATTGTATTAAAACTAATTTTTCATTGGATTAATTTTTCATTAAATTATATTGGAAGTAATTTCCACTAAAATATACTGAGATTAACTTTATTTATTTTCGTATTACAACTATATGAATAAAGTTACAAGAAAGTGCAAATCCTCCCCTCCCGTATTATACATTTGTTTTTGTATGCCAGGTCGGCAGAACTAGTATTCCTAAATTGTGTCAGTGCTAAGAAGCTAGATTCCTAGCGTTCTTATTGAGTAAGTGAGATACAAGACTCAGCATTTCTCTGAAGCGAAATACTGATAAAGCAAACTTTGACGTAAGCGAACACTCGCTTCCATTAGGAATAGACGAAAGCCTCCTTCTGATTCGCGACAGACGCACACAGACCCAAACATTTACCAAACTTGGCCAGTAGCATGTTCAATCAGTATAAATAGGGCAGCGCGCCTGTGTAGATAAGTCCGTTCTGTCAAGAATCAGAAGGTTTCGTTCGTCTTTCTTATAGGTAAGAATCGGGTGTGTTCGTAAATTTCTTTACAGAATAGGTACTTTTAATGTTAGGGATTTCTACGGTAAACTTCATAGTTTCGCAACATTCTCGTGAGTTCTTTTTATTTTATATTATAATGTAATGGAATGTTTAACTGTTTTAAAGAATTTATATTTATTCGTATTTATGGTAATTATTATGGTGAAAAGACGAATTCGCTACCAGCTTCATATTTAGAATTAATTTGAGAATAAAATATTCTTTAAGCAATAAAGAATAATGTTTAGTAATCTATTTCAAATTAGTATTCTATTTTAAATTTAGCAAAATATATTTCTTCAAAATGATTGTTGCATTAATCGTAACTATTGAATTTTATACTCTTTGGCTATTATGAATTTATTCGATATTTAATTATCTGCATTATATTCTAAAATGCAGAAATTACACAAATGAATGAAGTTGGTAAGTTCGAAAGAAAGTATAATTTTAAATATAAAGGCTTTATAAGGTGTATCGCTAGAATGTAGTATTATATATCAATTATTTAAATAAGTCCGCTCTGTCAAGAATCAGAAGGTTTCGTTCGTCTTTCTTACAGTATCCCGTACCTCCGCATTGCCAAGCTTCCCCAAAAGATGTAGCCGTATCTACACAGTTATTAGTGACACCTTCATCTTTAAGAGAGCCCTCTCTCTCTCTCTCTCTCTCTCTCTCTCTCTCTCTCTCTCTCTCTCTCCTTCTGGCCATGAATCAGAACATTGCTAAAAGTTTACGAAAAGAACATTTTCGTAAAAAAAATTTATCTATATCTTTAAATATTAAACAATAATCATTCTCGCCACAGCCGCTATACCGACAAGAGGTTTCCGTCGCTCGCAAGAAGTGACGCTCTCATACCAAATAGCTGGCTGTAGAACCACCATATTCCTTACAGAGTCCGGCGAAACGACACAACAGGACAAAGAAACATCTGGCGTAACAACAAAACAGGACAAAGAAACACCTACAACGTAACAAGGACCCATAGCCTAGCAGCCCGCCCAGCAGACCACGCTTTAAACAAAGAAAACTTTTATTGTAACAAAAGAATCTCTATCAAGGTAGGAAATATTTGTACTAAACCTGCGGGCAACATATTCTGTGCTGTTTATAAGTCATTCTTCAGCCTATTTACTCTACAATACTGCCTTTTTAACCAAACTATATCCTTCCTTTGTTTAATAACAATTGGTGCCATTTTCTTTAAACAGGTTCTAGGTCACAAACTAGAGTACACCTGGACTGTTCCTTACAGATTATCTAGCACTGGAAAGTCTGCGAGATTCACAGTCAAAGGAAAAAACAACCACGCCAGTTTATCTAATATCTAACTAATCACTAATACTAACAAAACTCTCGACTTAAAACAGATACTAGGAAACACACTAGTGAACACCTGGACAGGATCCTAGCAAGTTTTCGAGTACCTGAAAACCCCTGAATAGATTTCCTGTCATAGGAGAGAATTTCTTCCTCACTAATTACTAATTCATTTAATTACCACTACCCCAACCCCTCTTCTCCCAAAACATTAAGTATACCAACTTTACAAACCAGTTAGAAACTACCGTTTAATCTAAACACAATAACTTCACCCCAAAATGTCTCAACCTTGGAGCGCAAACAAAATGGCATTCAACAATAGAAAAAAATACATCCAGAAAAATGAACAGAATTAAACAAATGCCGACGAAAAATCAAACTGCAAACCCCTGTACTAACGCTAACACTTCTCCGTTAGCAACAGGACAATTAGATCTTAGCGCAGACTTAGGAATTAAGCAAATAACCCCCACGTTACTAAAATTTAAAGCCAGTACTCCAACAAATTTATCATTAGCAGAACAAAAACAAAGATTCAATGCAGGCTCCCCCAATAAACTTCAAAGACCCAAACAAGACCACTGAGTCTGTGGTGGAAATGGATGATACTATGCCCACACTACCAGAAGAAAATGCGACCAACCGCATAACTATGCCCCTACCACACTTCTCACAACTAGAGGCATATCCCCAGAAGAAACTACCAATCCGATGTGTTTACCACCCACCCTCACCAAACACTCTTGCTGGAGCCAGCAACATAATACTCCCAACAAATGTACCTAACATGAACCAAATGACATATGCAGACGCCTTAGTCCCCCCCCCCAATCTGAAACAACAAAAGCGCCCAATAATAACATAACCTCCCAAAATACATCTACCACCAACCCACAATCAAGGGAACATTCAACCACCGGATATCCAAGAAAAACAAATCAACCATGGGAAATAACGAATAACCAAAAAGCAACAATACACAACAGCCAAACACCAGGGCCCTCAGGAATAACATCGAGCGGGCCAACAAACAACAATCAAAAGTATAAAACTCCCCTAAATCAAGCAAAACTCTCTCTTCATTAAAACAAACTGTAACCAATCAACCAGTAACAAACAAGGATCATTTTCACTACAGCCAAACACCTGGCCTATCAGGAACATCAAATAACTACACAAATTCTAAAGGAAATACCGCCAAAATAACCACCCCACCCCCACAACCAACCGAAAAGTAAATAACAACAAAGGCAAGGGGAAACAACCCATGGTAACTAAGGAAACTACCCAATTTTGCTAGATCAAACAAATCCCACAAAACCAGTGGAAATAAAACACACATGCAACAGCAACACCCAAACAGGGGAAAAACAAACGCCAACCAATCGGAACAAAACTAAATACAAATTCCACTCCCCTGACCACACTATCTTTATAAACAGCCATAGTAGTCAGCAGCTTAACCTGAGCACCACCAGCATTGTAGGAGCCCTAAACAAAGTACATCAAGGGCAATTCAAACTAATTCGGCCTCACACGGAATACTTAATTGTCCACTGTAGTACCCTAAACCAGGTAGCAAAATTCTTACAATTAGAGTACATAGGACACATCAAAGTTAAGGTAACTAGACATAGCAAAATCCAAAATGCAATAAACTCACAAAAATCCAAAACATCTGACAACCAAAACAAAGCCAAACAGGTACCCCCAATACACCGCCAATAACGAAGTTCAAAGCGGTATTAACATTAAAAGGGTACAATCAAGATATGGACAATAACACCCTGAAAAACAAACTAAAAACTCATGGCATCGAGGTCACAAAATCCTATCGACTAAGAAATGATAAGAACCAAATCACAACAAAGATTGTATTGGAAGCTAACGCACCACTCCCACCCCTAGCCAAACTAGGCCCATCGGGAGTACTACACAGGCTCGAACCGTTGCCAAACTAGGCCCATCGGGAGTACTACACAGGCTCGAACCGTTTATAAACAAACCACGGTTCTGTGCCAAATGTCAACACTGGGGGCATTATGCTCGCCAATGTCGACACCCCCATAGGTGCCCCAACTGCGGGGGCCAATATCGAGGCACATGCAAGAGAACCACAATCAAATGTGCCAACTGCCGGTGACAACACCACCCCAGGGCAGAAGAATGCCCATACACCATAAAGGAAAAGACAGCAATAGAACTCATGAACTCACAACAAATTTCATATAAAGAAGCCTTAACTAAAACAAACCTAGAAATAAATAAAACTAAAAAGCAACAGAGCCACTCAACACAAAACAAACCCCTCAAGCCTAAAAATAATCAAAGAACCGACCCCCCTCCCTCACACACTGACTCTCAAAAACCCACAAAAACTAGCTAGACTAATACAATAATAAATACAACTCAATCAAATCAGGAACTAACAAAACAAAATAAGGAAAAACAAACAGCAGCAACATCACAAACCAATACCGGCCAACAAACAATAACATGGCCCATACTTAATGAGGTGCTTCAAGCATTATCAATAATATACATCCAAAAAAGGCCACCAACAATAGAATACCTTTGTGTTCAAATTAATCGAATACTCACCAAACACCTGTAAGCTACATCGAAATCGCCTACCAAGTTATTAAAATCCACAACAAAAATGGATAGTACAACTCCAAAAAATATGATCATCTGGCAATGGAACTGTAGGGGATTAAACAGCAACCTGTTGGAATTAAAACACAAATTAAGCCAAACAGAGCAAAAACCAGATATAATCTGCCTTCAAGAAACCCACATATCAGACAATTACAATTACATACCAAAAATCCCAGGATATTTCCCAGGCATTTTCAAAATTCGAGCCAATGGGAAAAAAGGGGGAGGTTTAGCAATCTTCATTGTAAACATTCTCCCTAATACTGAGATGATAACAGTTCCAACACCAATAGGCGTCAGTGAAACATTCGAAATGCTGACAGTCCTAGTCAACTTAGGACCCATCACCATAAAATTTTCAACATCTATGGCCCAGGCAGTGTCAACCACATCAACGTAAATACCTATCGACAAATCTCAAAACCACCAACAGAAAACCTCATAATCTGTGGGGATTTCAATGCACGCAGCGAACTCTGGGGAGGAGATAAAACGGATAACAGAGGCAGGTTGGTAGAAGCTTGGACAGCTGCATCCAACTTAGTCATCCTCAACGATAGCTCCAAAACTAGACTGGACCCTGAGGATGACACCCTCTCAGCTATCGACCTAACAATTTGTACGCCCAAACTTGCACAGCTAACTAACTGGCGGGTGGACCAAAACAGCACATTAGGTATCTATCATTTCCCCATCATTATCTCCCTCCAGATGACTGTGCAACATAACCCCATTGAGGTCCCACCGAGATGGAAATACAGTAAAGCCGATTGGGACAATTTTAAAGATAATCTATCCAAAGTAAACAGTAGTGACTTAGAAGACACAAACATCAATACCTTCAATAACAATATCATCAAAATCATGCAAGAGGCAGCCCTCTTAAAACTGATGATTGTAAATGGGCTCATAAGGGAAAGAAAAAAGCTCTCAATAAATTTAAACATACCAAAAACTCACTAGATTTCCAAGAATACAAAATCAAAGAAAAAAGCCGTAAGCAAGTCATTAAATTTGCTAAAGAAAAATCCTGGCAACACTTCTGTTCCCAACTAAATATTAAAACAAATTCTAAACAAGTGTGGGACAAAATAAAACTTATCCGGGGAAAAACAGTAAACATAACCCCTGAAGTTAAAGGTGCAAGTAGCAATAAAGAAATAGCAAATCTGCTCGCCAACCACTATTCTAAAATGAACAGCAATACGAATCACACTCAAAAATTCCAAGAACATAGGATAGAAGCAGAAAACTCTCTAAAACAGTTATTTAAAGACCTAAGAACCAAAGAATCTGAGCCAAATAGCGACATCACCCTATTCGAGTGGGAAGTAGTACTAGGATCTAAAAAAGAAACATCCCCAGGAAAAGATGACATTGGCTATATAATTTATAAAAATCTACCGGTCAACATCACAAAAACTATCATCAAATTATTAAACATAATCTGGAATATCGGTCAGTTACCTGACAGCTGGAAGAAAGCCATTGTCATACCTATCCCTAAAACCGGAAAAGACCCTAATGAATTAAGCTCATATAGACCCATCTCCCTCACCAATAACATATGTAAAATTATGGAAACCATCCTGGCCAACCGATTAAAACATCACCTAGAAGGCAATAACCTGCTATCGGAAAACCAATGCGGCTTTCGCAACAAGCGGTCCACCACTGACCAATTACTCAGATTCGAAGCAGATATTAAACTTGCATTGAACTCTGAAAGGAAAACAGATAGAAACCTTATAGCTGTCTTCCTGGATCTTGAAAAAGCCTTTGATCTTGTCTGGACCAAAGGACTGATTGCAAAACTCAACAGCTTCGGCATGTTTAACTGGATTGAGAATTTCCTCTCAGGGCGAAAAATCGTTACTAGAGTGGGAAACTCTCTATCAGATGAGTACACCTTAAAAATTGGAACACCACAAGGGAGCGTACTCAGCCCCACTCTCTTCAATTTAATGATTAATGACCTGGATTGCAACCTCACCTCAGCAAAAGTAAAAATCTCTCAATTTGCTGATGATAGTGGAATTTGGAGAGCTGGAAACCCCGCTAGCAACCAAGTCACCTCAGAAATCCAGCAGAGCCTCGACAATATAGGGAGATGGGCAGACAAATGGGGTTTAAGATATCGCAGGAAAAAACAGTAGCGATAATATTCACACCTAAAAGAAATGGACAACTTCATTACCCTAAATTTTATATTCAGAATCAAATAATCAAATATGTCAAAGTAGTCAAGTTCCTAGGTATGTTCTTCGATCAACACCTCGAGTGGAAAAATCACATCGAACAATTAATTAAAAATTGCACCAAAGACATCGATCTCCTAAGAAACCTTAAAGGCACCACATGGGGATCCAACCAAAAAACTCTGACAACTACTTATAGGGCTCTCATAAAATCGAAACTAGAGTATTGCTGTCAGGTATATTACTCGGCTACTACAACTCACCTGAAAAAATTGGATGCCATCCAAAGAAAGGCACTGCTGATCTGCACCGGCACGCTGCCGTCCACATCATTGGATGAACTATTCATACTCACTGGAGAATTACCACTACCATTAAGGAGGCAAGAAATGCTCCTCAAATACTCAATTCGATTATCCAGCCATCCAAACTCGCATCCCACTAAGATGGCCATCAGCAAATGCAATGTAACATTTAGTCGCAAACTCGTTCCAAACACTCCTGGAGGAAAACAAATTCATCAACTTAGGAAAAATTTGCCAATTTTGGACCAACTGGAGGAGTACACTAAACCTCCCGACCAAGCCTCCTGGACCAACCCAAAACCGAGGATTAACACCAAAGCCACCAAACTTGGAAACAAATTGGAACAAGAGCTCAAACTAAAAACCATCATTGCAAGTGATATACAAGACACCTATTCTGGTTTCGTAAAAATATATACTGATGGATCAAAAACACCAGACCCACCCAGAACAGCATCAGTGATAGTTATCTCAGAGTACAACATACAAATGGCAACCAGATTACCAGATCACTGTTCCATATATACAACGGAATTCTGGGCAATTATCGAATCACTAAAATGGATAAAAAATAATAACACCCCAAAATCAGTTGTCATAAGCGACTCACTTAGTATAATTACATCAATTAAAACTAGAAACACTAAAACAAGAGAAAACTTCCTTGCCGAGGCTTATCACCTACTAAACGAACTATCCACCAGAGAACAAATAGTAGAATTTATGTGGACACCGTCTCCCATAGGAATCCTCGGCAATGAACAAGCAGATCGAGTCGCAAAAAGTAAATTAAGAGATCCAATCCCTACCACACTCAAATACAGCACAAATGAAATCTTAAATACTGCTGAAAATTACATTAACAAAAAATGGCAGGAGACATGGGATGTCATACACAAAGGTAGAACACTATGTTCCACCATAAATGAAGTCAACAGATCCATAAAACCACCAAATATAAACAGCTCAGACCAACAAACCATAAACCGGATATTATTGGCCAAAACAAAACTTGCAAGCAGTTTTGGAAGACACTTGGGTCCCAAACCCACAACCATAAACTGCTATCACTGCCATACCATAGAGGATCTCCAACATGTCTTTAATAACTGCCCACAATATCAACAAGCCAGAAACAAACTGCAAATAGCCCAAAAAGAAATTGGATCCCCAACAACCTATCCAGAACTAATAGGGAAAAACAATCCCAATACCACTCTAACGTACAAAAACATCAATAATTTCTTAAACGAATCTGGACTAAAGAGCAAAATATAATAGGGTGCCGTCAAAAATAGGACTTAACAACTTAATAATTCATAAAACACTCAAACAATAGACAAAAACTTTGCGGGTGTCTCTGTAAAATTGCAAGGGATCTGATTACTCAGAGGACACACTCGTACGAGTTTAAATTAAATAGGACTTAACGACTAAGTACTCCACGTAGCACTCAAATAATAAATTTAAATTAAAATAAGA
Organism: Megalonaias nervosa; assembly: GCA_016617855.1. Lineage (NCBI taxonomy): Eukaryota > Metazoa > Mollusca > Bivalvia > Unionida > Unionidae > Megalonaias > Megalonaias nervosa. Next base: position 40,104 of record JAECUM010093405.1, read on the forward strand.
CACACAAACTATGCGGGTGTCTCCGTAAAATTGCAAACTGATTACTCAGAGGAGACACTCGCATAAGTTTAAATTAAAATAGGACTTAACAACTAAGTAATCCACGTAACACTCAAATAATAAATTTACATCAAAATAGGACACAAAACACTATGCGGGTGTCATACTGTCTCCGTAAAATAGCAAGCTGATTACTCAGACGAGACACTCGTACAAGTTTAAATTCAAAATAGAACTTAACAATTAAGTACTTCACGAAACACCCAAATAATATACAAAAATTATGCGGGTGTCTCTGTAAAATTGCAAGGGAACTGATTACTCAGAGGAGACACTCGTATAAATTTAAATTAAAACAGGACTTAACAGATAAATAAACCACGTACACAACCAAAACCCCAAAAACAATTCCCCCGTACGCAACCTCTCTCTCTCTCTCTCTCAAAAAATCTCTTCTCTCTCTAATTACCACTACTCCATGTTCTCTCAAAATTAACCCTTGTTAACATCAATATCTCCACTAACACCGTCTAAAAAACCTCACTACCAAAGATGACAGCCATAATAAACTAAGTATGTCCCTTAAAACCTAGACGCTATGAGGTGGTCCAAAAATCAGGACCATCAGGGCCTGCCACAATACGTGGCAACGTAAACCAGCTACATGAATTAATGTATGACCCCAAATAGTATCATATAAGGTGGTCAAATCCCAATGACCATCAGGCCCCGCCGCACAAGGTGGCAAACAAAAAACTATTTACGTATAGATACGGCAACCAAAACCACGTTCAACAACCCCAGACCGTTAGGCCCTCTAAAGAGCACGGTAGGTTACATAGGACCCCAAACCAACTGAGTATATAAGGTGGTCTAAGCCCAGGACCATCAGGGTCAGTCACACAAGGTGACAAAATATAAACTAACATACTTCAGGCTGTCATCAGAGGTACCAAAAATTCTCAAAACAGCACAGAATATATTCCAAATTCAACCTCTTTCGGCTTAATCGTAATGAATATTCAAACTTCGTGCATGACCAATTTCGAACCAACAACCCTGAAGTCTCGGGCGCCTTCCGGTGGCGTCTGTCACCTCCCTGCCGGCCTGTTTCCACCTTTCCCTCGACCAGACATTTATTTAACAGCGTGCAGTGCACGCATAAGGCACACATAGCCAAACCTGAGTACGTGCCTCAAATCCCACTTAGAACACTGAATGAATGATCAAGGACTGAAATATGAGCGCATGATGGGTCTACTCCCACTCATAAGCCAAACATTCAGGCAAGCATGGGACAGTCCAATTACCGTCTCGCTGCCTGACGGCCCATTTAGAAGCACTCAATGAGTGCATTAAAGCCTAGGAGAGGTGATTCTTATTCCCTCCCCTAGGAACATTTAACAGACTGCCATGCAGGCATTAAACAGTGGCACATGCACAATATGTGCGCAAGCCACTATAATTTCAAAATCCCGTCCAGTCCATTAAACTATAATAAATCAAACGTTATATCATAGCCTTAAGGTAAGAAATTTGCCAGGAGCGAGAACACACACACACACACACACACACACACACACACACACACACACACACACACACACACACGTGCATGTCCATACGATAACCGTCCAATTTAGCTTTTGGCTAATAGTATATCAATTCGTAATATTATTGGGTCCAGCACCCCCCAAAAGTGCGAAAATGACAAATTATATTGAAAAAAAACAGAATCAGATCTTTGTTTCATCCTGTCTAAGTATAAACCAACTTACAACTACTAGATTTTACAATACATATAGACTATGGAGGAGAATTAAAATCACATTTGCTCTACTGGCATGTGCTAAACATGGAAACCATGCTGGAAAATGTGAAGATCCGTATACTCTGTGTCAGTGGACCTTGAAACTGTGTCACTCAAATGCACAAATGCGGGTCACGCGAAATGCTTAAATATTCGGACATGATCATTCATGGCTTTGCAAAAGCTGGACGTGTTTATATCAGGGCTATATACCTGGCAAAACTTTGTATGTAAGTAGTATAGTGGGTTACCGTAGCGACAATGGGAATTAGCATTACAGACCCCCCCTGGGCCAGTATAGCCCCAAGAAGTAGGTCAACACCCTGGGCCTGTATAGCGACAATGGAAAATGGAGTAGAGGGACTAGAACACCCTGGGCCTGTATAGCGACAATGGAAAATGGAGTAGAGGGCCTAGAACACCCTGGGCCTGTATAGCGTCAATGGAAATTTTTGTAGAGCGGTGACTAGGAGACTGTGGGTTTGTAGAGCGATAAGCAACAGGTGGCATGACGTCACACTGGTAACAATGTAGCAAAAAGAGAAGTACTGTGACGTCAAGCTACCTGAGAGAGGGCTATAGACAAACACGAATCAAGAGCGTTCGTGTTTTTTTAGTAGAGGAAGGGTTTTATATATATATTCGTTTAGGGTGGAGATAAAATGAAAATTAAGATCTTTTCGAGGCATTGGAAGTGGCCCTGAAAAGGGCCGTTGTTTGTTATGTGATGTTAACACCATTCTGTTAACATACAGGACATCGCATAGGTCTTCTTATCTTCCTCAAATTTCTCAAAGTTTGTCTTAAACTGTGTCTCACTTCTGGTCCGTAGATGAGAGTCCGCTTAAGACAGCCTTGTCTTTCCACATAACATCTTCTTTTCCAAAGAGTGGCCCCGGTGATCCGGATGACAGTCCATTTTGTTTTCACATACATGGGTAAGTCTGTACGGAACAGCATTGAGGATACCAAAGTAGAGGATTCTACGTCGATCAACATCTTCTCTGTGACGAGAACAGGTGAAGGAAATGAAGTGAACCGCGTTTATTTATAGTGGAAGACCGGATCGAAACGGATTGAAAGGGTTCACCAATCCCAGCACGCGTTACAAAATTCAGTCACTTCGCGGAGTCTGTCTTCCAATCCGAAGAGAGCTACCTGTGACGTCACATTTCCTATATAGGCACACTAGCGTCTGTGTGCAGTGAATCGATGCAGTAGTGTTTTGTGAAACATGACGGAACCTAAGAAGACAATGAATTGGGGTGCACCGGCTGTGGAGACGAGAAGTAATGGTACAGCAGCAGCTACCAAAGTGAACACAGTGCTACTTCCCGAAGAGGTTGATTTCAACTGGGATTTAGTAGATTTTTTATCTTCTTCCCAAGAATTTGTTCCGGTACCAGTACCTTCGCCACTTTCTCCTTCATTACCACGTGTCGACGATTTTAAACAAAGACAGAGAGAAGAATTGGAGAAATTTTTACAGCAGCAGAAAGAAGCAGAGCAAGTATTTCTTCTTGAACAGAAACAGCGAGAAGAAGAAGAAGAGGCAAGAAGGAAACAACAGGAAGAAGAAGCAGTAGAGAAGAAACAAAGTCTAGGAGAGAAGGAGAACAGCGAAAGTCAAACGGTCACGGTACTCTTGGACATTTTGGCCGAGTTAAGAAGTCTGAAACAAATGTATCAGACTTCTTTATTACGACCCAAGAGAAAAAGACCTTCCCGAGCCAAACAACCTAACCCTGTGACTACACCAGAGATACCACCCCTAGTGATATCTACTAGATCATTGACAGGAGCAAGTCCACAAGTAGGCCTTGGCCGTGGCAAAGGCTTAAGACAGTTAAAGCGAATTGATTCTCGTTCCTGAGTTTGTTCTAAGGAAAAAACAAACACTCAACAGTCCTTTTCAGGGCTACCCAATACTCTCGAAAAGAGTGACTATTCATTTTGCCAAAATCAATTAAAACTCAAAATCCCTTCTTTAACCCTATGATGTACGTGTTGTGAGTGTATGAGTGTAGGTCCTTATTATTTCTAAATAATGAAAACCAAGAGACACTTACGTTTTTTTCAGTTTGGTCTATTCTGTTACAAATTTTTTACAATTCAATATCACAACATAACACAACACAACACTTTTAAAAAAGTTCATAGATTTCTTCTGTCTCTTTTTTCTTTCACTCTCTCTGTTTTTTCAATTTCTTCACTTTTACACTTTTTTCCTCTTCTTCCTCTTCTTCTTCTTCTCACATTTTTCTCGTCTTCTTTTCTTTTCTGTCTTCTCTTTCTGAACGTGTCTGGGGTTCTTCTTTTGTCAAGGTCACCTCTGTTTCTTCTTCCTCCTTCTCCTGCTCCTGTTGTTTCTTAGGGCACTCTGAAGACCAATGTCCTTTCTCTTGACAATGATAACAGGTATCTTGACTTTTGTTTCTTTTGACACTGGCCTTGCTTCTTTGACAGTCTGGACATTCTGTAGCCCAATGCCCTTTCTTTTGACAGATATAGCAAGTATCTTGACTTTTATCTCGAAAGGAAGGAGAGTAGTCCGTCGGCTTGTCTGAAGAAAACTTTCTTATCACACCTCGCAATGCTCTAATCAGAAGTTCGATCTGTGTGGGTTCTTCCATTGTGCTGGTCGGCTTGAGAGCGAAATGAATACTGAGAGGGGAGTCACTAGCCCTTTATATATGCCCTGGTCTGACACAGATATATAGGGTTCATGGTGTTTCACAGGTAGTCATTTGACTTTTTGCCGTCAAGATGAAACGATCGCATCATTTCGAAAAGAAAGAAGAAGAAGAAAGTAAGAGGCAGAAACGTGATTTATCGCCTCGCACAGTAGCTGAAGTCTTGGCACAAATTCATGCCAGCGATTTTGAAGATGAGATGAGTGAACCAGAATCGAAGCCTAAAGAGTCTACACCAAATCAAAGTCCATTACCATCCGTAAACCCTGAAAAGTACTACCACATTCGGGAGACGGACAAACGCTCTTCCAGAAAATTTAGAACCACAGCCTACACGTACGCAGTGAAATTTAAAGATTTCAAGTCTGACGTACCCTTGGAAAAAGCAGAAGGGTTCATCACCGATGTGTGGGATTCTTTGTTAACCACACTAAAACGGCAATGTCGAGCCAAAGAAGACGATCGCTTGAGACTTTCTATTCATCACGACAATTTGAAGTCTCCCGTTTGGATCGAGTTTAGCAGTCCATCAGAATTGTCACCTTCCAAAATCATGGACAAGATTCAACACGTACAACAATCTAACGACAAATTTCACATCACGGACGGAAAAGCGACACTGTACATGACCCACGTGTCTCTTCCCCAAGGGACAGGTAAAAAAAAGTTGATGTTGGTAGACAACTTGCGTAACCTCAAGCGTAGTCTCGTCCAAATTAACAATCCAAAAGACAAGATGTGCTTAGCCCGTGCCATCGTGGTGGGACAAACGTATGCTGACAAGAACGATACGGTAGAATGGAAAAGAGCCTGGAAAACTATTCGACGATCGGACCGAGCCAAACAACAAAGAGAAGCAGAACTCCTGTTACAGCAAGCGGGGTTAGCTAAAGACACACCCTGCGGCATTCCTGAAATGCAAAAGTTGCAAGACGTCTTGGCTCCACGTTACACCTTGAAAGTTCACCCTCAAGAAGTGCGCGGACCTCTGTTGTTTCGAGGTCAAGATTTTAAAGACGGAAAATACATTCACGTCTATCATCACGATGAACATTTTGATGCCATTACCAGTATCACTGCATTCCTGTCATACAGTTATTACTGTGAGAAATGTGACTATGGCTATAACAATCGAGAGCAACACAAGCATTGTGGATCGAAATGCTCAGGATGTTTAGCTTCTACACCCTGTCTGGACGAAGGACAAGAACGAGTGCATTGCTCTGTTTGTCAGCGCACGTTTGTCAGTCCTGCCTGTTACCAACAACACCTAAAGACGCAAGGTTCACAGCAGAAATGTGCTTGTCAGCTCTTGAGATTGTGCCCTACTTGTGGACAAGGCATACGTACCAACAATGCCAAGGCGCACGTCTGTTCAGGAAAGAAGCGATGTCACATTTGTCGCCAAACCGTGGACTTGGAACACCAATGCTACATTCAAAAATACCATTCCAAACATGAAGAAGAAGAAGAGAATGACCAGAAGAAGAAAGGGAATTTCATCTTTTTCGATTTCGAATGCATGCAAGAGACTGGCATTCACATTCCTAATTTCTGCGTGGCTCACCGAGCGTGCGAGAAGTGCATCCAAGAGCCTATCTTGACTCATTGCCCTTACTGCAGCAAGATTCCTGGAGGACGTGAAAAAATCTTTCGGGGATCGAACACACTGGCCGATTTTGCCCAATGGATCTTAAACCCTATCGACGAGACGTGGAGCCAAGAAGATATCGAACGTTACGGAGATTGTCATCGCCATGCCACGGTGATGGCTCACAATTTCTCAGGATACGATGGACAATTTCTGTTGAGATACTATACGGAACAAAGTACCGAACGTCCGAAAGTAACTTTGAACGGAGCCAAAATCATTTCCATGCAAGTGGGACAAGTACAGTTTAAAGATTCAATGAGTTACTTGGCTATGCCTTTGAGCCGCATGCCTAAAACGTTTGGCATGACAGAAATGGCCAAAGGCTATTTTCCACACTTTTTCAATACCGAAGCCAATCAACACGCCGTTCTACCCCATTTGCCTGAGGCTCACTACTACGACCCCGACAACATGCGTACCGAACAACGAGAAGCTTTCTACGCATGGTACCAGACTCACGCTTCGGACCCTTTTGACTTTCAAGAAGAAATGTTAAAATATTGTCGTTCCGACGTAGACATTTTACGTCGCTGCTGTGGAAAATTTCGAGAACTGTTCATGGAACACGGAGGGATCGATCCTTTGAAAGAAGCTTGTACCATTGCCAAAGCGTGTTCCTTAGTGTATCGTCAACGATTCATGCCCGAAAACACCCTAGCTGTCATCAGTCCTCAAACGACCAATTTTGTCAAACGTCAATACTCGGTCAAAGCCCTACGCTGGTTACATTACTTGTGTGAGAAGGAAGACAAATGGATCCAACATGCTCGCAACGGAGGAGGCGAAAAGACCATCGGAAGGTATTCGGTAGACGGCTGGGACTTAGAAAACCCCAAGATTGTGTACGAGTTTAACGGGTGCTTATTTCACGGATGTCCCATCTGCTACCCTCAACGTGACACTAAAAACCAGTTTTTACAACGGACCATGGAAGACTTGTACCAGGCCACTTGTCAGCGACGCTTGAAGTTAGAAGAGCAAGGATACCAAGTAGTGGAAATGTGGGAACACGAGTACGATCAGCGATTGAAAACCGATCCCGAGTTTAAGCGTATCGTGGAAAGTTACAAGCTGGTGGACCCTCTGAACCCGCGGGACAGTTTGTACGGAGGACGGACGAATGCCACCTGTTTGCTGTACCAAGTCGACGAGGAGAAAGGAGAAGAAATCAAATACTTGGACGTGTGTTCTCTGTATCCGTACGTGTGCAAATATTGTCACTTTCCCGCAGGGCACCCACAATTGCTGACGGAACACATTGACGTGGACAATATTCGACAATACGAAGGATTGATCAAGTGTAAAGTCTTGCCTCCCACGAACTTGTACCATCCCGTTTTACCACATCATTGCCAAGGAAAACTGATGTTTCCCTTGTGTCATACTTGTGCTGAAACGTGCAACCAAGACCACCCTTGTCAGCACACTCAGGAAGAACGAGCCTTGACGGGAACGTGGGTCAGCGTGGAATTGTTTAAAGCTCTGGACTTGGGATACCAACTGTTAGAAGTGTACGAAATTTACCACTTTCCCAAGACAGAAAAATACCACAAGGGCGACGATTCTCAAAAAGGCATTTTTGCAGACTACGTGAATGCCTTTTTGAAACTGAAACAAGAAGCTAGCGGATACCCTTCCTGGTGTCACACTCCCGACGACCAAACAAAGTTCAAAGAGAAATACTGGAAGCAGGAAGGCATCACTTTAGACCACATCGAGAAAAACGAAGGAAGGCGATCGTTTGCCAAAGTGATGTTGAATTGTTTGTGGGGCAAAATGGCACAACGACCGTGTTTACCCAAGACGGAGTATTTGACAGAACCTTTCCGATACTTGCAGATGATTCACGACAAAACCAAATACATGAAACACGTGGACGTTGTTCGTGAGGACTTGCTCTTAATCAATTACGAAGAAGAACTGGACTTTGTAGAAGCCGACGAATTTGGAAATGTCATCATTGCGGCCTACGTGACAGCCCATGCTCGCTTAAAACTGTACGAAGCTTTAGAACTATTAGGAGATCGTGTGCTGTATTTTGACACGGACAGTTGCATCTACATTGATCGCCTGGGTCAACCTCACCCTGTCATCGAAGGAGACCGTTTAGGAGCCTGGACGGACGAGCATCCCGACCACAAGATTCTAAGTTTTGCAAGTGGCGGTCCCAAAAATTACGGCTACGAATACCGGAACAATCAAGGAGATGTGCACACGGAGTGTAAAGTGAAAGGATTGACTCTTAATTATCGCACCAGTCGAGTGGTGAACTTTAGCATATTGAAAGAAGCCTTGCAGTCTGGACAGGATCGAAACTTTAAAGTGACCACCCACGAACCGCACAAGATTGTACGTTTACCCACACACCAAATCGTCAGTCGACCCTTGGAAAAAGTTTATCAAATCGTGTACCAGAAGCGAGTTCGGCTTCCCAACCACTTCACTTTACCGTACGGTCATGCCGATATTGGTCAGCATATAAAAAGGGACAACGTTCAAGGTCGATAGTTCATTGTGACTACCATTGCTAAGCGAGAAAGATGAATCCATTCACACAGCAAGTATCCAGTAAGAGTAAACTCAAGTACGATGCTGTGCCTTGCGATGATAGGGATGCCGTACGCTATGACCTTAGTGATTCAGTACCACATCATCATGGGAACTTTGCTATAACTACTACTTCTACTACCATGCCTACCATGGAAAGTGATGCTGTACGTGTCAAACCTGACGGATGTGAAAGCGATGCCACTCGTTATCGCACACCTTTTCACTTTACTGGTTTTCATGGTGGATGGCCACCTCCACAGGAAACCAAGCGACTACCACCCTACGGATGTCATGTAAAACTGAGCAAACTCCTAAGGATTTCACCGTACCCTCATCGAAATGAACCTGTGAAAGACGAATATTCGTTCCCTGTGCGTTTGCCAGAATACTGTGATTTTGAAAGTCGATTGCAAACCTTCCAAGGAAAATGGCCAAAATATCTAGGAGGACCTACCCCCGAAGAATTAGCCAGAGCTGGATTTATCTACTTGGGCGAAGGAGATAAAGTCAAGTGCTTCAGTTGCGGTGTCTCACTTCACCAGTGGGAGAAGAAAGATTGCGCTTACCTGGAACATGCTCATGGTCTCCAGAGTGTCACTACCTGCCTTTAGTGGGACCTCGTCATTGAAGTGACCCTACCATGTTGTGTAAAAAGCTAGCTACGGAGTTAGGAGTCCAACGTTGGACAATCCCTAGACAAGTATTTAAACCCGATGTAAAAAATAATCTTCAAAGATTACCAAACGAATTGCAAGAGAAGATCTACAAGGACATATGGCAGGGACTTGCCAGAGTCAAATCTCAATTAGTGACTGTAGAACATTTGTGTCGAGAAATTCATAAGAGGAAATTGACCAAAGTCAACAAACAAGTCCGATTTATCTGGATCAAGTGTGCGTTCGTTCTACTATTTCGCTTTAGACCATTTACATTTGAAGATTTTATTGACATTCTTGACCGTTTCCTGGAATGGCAGTGGTCAGAAATTACCCACTACGTTCATTACTTTCGCTCTAGGAGAAGTGTTTGACTGACATGGTTATGGATACTTTACAAGAGAACATTCGTGCTTTGCCTGTGGAATTGAGAGAATGCATTTACTGTGAGTTCGTCAAAATACAAGTGAAAAGAAAAGAATCATTGCATCCGTTACGTCACCGATGTTGGAACCACTGGTACCTAAATGCTATAAGAGGATTGATTCTGATGAAAGTGTTCCAGTGGTCAGACATTGATCAACTACTCGTGAGCAAGAAGAATTGTGTTGCTGATAGTGATTATTTTTACTACCAGGTACACTTACTGCATCGAATTCCAGAAGAAGAGTTAGAGGGTTACCAAAATCTTGTACACAATGTAAACTTAGTTGAAGAGGAAACTTCTGAACGACGTGTGATGTGCAAGTTAGTGACTAAATATTTTGAATACGCCGACGGAATACGACCACTTCTGTGCAAAAAGTACACTTATAGCAGCCGAAAAAAGAGGGTATAAAAACGTTCTACCATGCCACGACCTTTATCATTCGTGATACAACAGATTCCGTGGAAGGAAATCAATGACAGTATTCAAACGGTAGAGGATTACCAACACCTATTACGAGAACTGTCTCCATTGAATTGGGGTCGACGTGTAGTGTGTGTCTTAGTGACTTGCTTTCTGGGATTTCGTTTACCAGCTGATTCTTTGTGGACTCTTTACGAACAGTACCTATTACTCCAAAACAAAACATGAAAGTGATCCCTTTAAATGTCCACGAGAGACTCATTCTGCTCAAAGCTTTGCGCTTTCATTTGGATACTTCTCAACCTCTACGGGAAAACAAGATTCGTCAACTTTTAGGTACTGAAGATGTGTACGACGACGTGTGTGTAGCTTGTGACTTACACCCTCACTGGACAGATGTACGTGACTGGAAAAGTTGGGGGTTTGAGGCTTGGGCTAAAGAAGTGGCACACTATGCCCAAGATTTGTCATCCTAAAACATTAAAACGTACCGTGAAAAAAGTCACTTTTAAACCTGTGTTAGTGTCCATACCAGAAGAACAGTCTGTCACCGAGGAAAACCACTCTCTTCAAGACAGGACTGTCATTGACATTCCTGAAAGACCATTTCGGGAGGACCCTTGTGTGACTGAACCAAGGAATGTACAGACTCTCAGAACATTACACACTACTCCTACGATTTCACCTCTTGATCACAAAAAATGTTGTACAGAGACTTGTTTATATTCCACTATGGTCGTTTTGTTGTGTTTTTTATTCCTGTACTTAACCATATGGCTTTTATGTATTTTTGTCTTTCGTGTTGTTCACTAATAAAGATGACAATAAACGTGTCCTGAAAAAGTATAAAAACTCTTGTCTTGTTTGTCTTCGTGTCACAAGTGACATTTTATTACACTACTACTACTATGGCTACCTCTACTGTCTCTGCTCCCTCTTCCTCCACTGTCAAAGTCATTGACGAACACGTAGATCGGACTAGTTGGGAGGCCTTGTATCTTCGCCATCCCTTTAACATGCTTATTGCTGGACCTAGCGGTTCAGGCAAAACCGAATTTGTCAAACGTTTGATCGAACATAAACATCATTTGATCGATCGTCCTCCTCAACGAATCGTGTGGTGCTATAAAGAGTGGCAATCGGCGTACAGCCTTCTGCGAGAAAGTCAAGGCGATTCCATCGTCTTTGTGGAAGGCATTCCTGTCGAAGACGACGGAATCGTGTCTGACCCTAGTCAAACTCATTTGGTTATTTTTGACGACATGTTAGGAGAAGACGAAGAAGAAATTAAACTCTGGTTTACGCGCAAAGGGCATCATCGTAATGCCAGTGTCATTTACATTACCCAAAATTTGTTTCAACAAAGTAAAGCCCATCGTACCATCAGTCTCAATGCTCATTACTTGGTGTTGTTTAAAAGCCCTAGAGATAAATCGCAAGTACAAGTCTTAGCCAAACAGTTAGGAACGCCTTGGCTGATTCATGCGTACGACGATGCCACTCAAACCCCACACGCTTATTTACTCGTGGATTTAAAACCCACTACTCCCGATTATTTGCGATTTCGTACCCATCTGTTTCACCCCTGGTGCCAAGACGGAGGACCTATCGTGTACACGTCTCCGTCGTCGACTTAATCACCCCAAAAAATCTATAAAAACCTCGGTCACTTGGACTCTGTCTCACACATTGTCAACATGACGTCCCTTCAGTCTCATCTTCCCATTAAATTGATTCGTGCCTTGTACGGCATCAGTCGCGAAAAAAATCCACAAATACGTGCTCGTGTCTTAGAAGCTAGTCTCAAAGAAGTCTTACGATGGTTTACGGTGACAGCACGTCAATTACTGCAAGGCATCATTCAGATTCCACATCAAACCAAACGTTTTTTTGAGAGAAACAAAGTTGCCTTGACGCAACTAGCCGATCCTCGCATCGACACTCAAACCAAAAAGCAAATCATTTTGAAACCTGGAGGAAGTGGATCTTTAGGAGGTGTCATCATTCGTTCCCTCTTAAAATGGGATCCTAATGCTCCCAAAGTTGTCCCCAAGAAAAAAGCCACACCCAAACGTACCCAGAAGAAAAAGAAAAAGAGCAAGGGTGTCAAGACCAGGTCACAACCTCAGAAAAAGAAAAAGAAAAGCCCACAGAAAACAGCTTTTACTCGCAAGAGAGTGTCTCCAACAACTTCTCCTCCAGCAGTGACACCCTCTTCCTCTTTAGCGGCAGTAGCCGCGGCTCACAAAGTACCTGCCCCCAAAGTCAAAGTCCAAGAGAGAACGGGTGTGTTACAGAGTTTACTGGATTTGTCCAAGCAAGAACTGTCTCGATTTAGTCCGTTGCGAACTCCTCCACGGCGTGTGTTGCCTGTCATCAAGTTGATACGACGTAAAGACAATCAGTGGCGACGCATTCCAGTATAAAATGACCTGAGGCAAGCCATACGGATCAGTATTTTTTTGTGCTACTGCACGTCCAAAGATGTTCCCTCCAAGAAGTGTACACCGTTACCATCGTCGTTCTTCTTCTTCGGTCCAAAAAGGAAAAGGAAAACGAAAAAGACAGTCACGTCATCCTAAGAAGCGCTTAGTCAAACATCGACGTCACCCCCAGAAAAGGCACACTCGTCCAAAGAAAAAGAGGAGTCACCAAAGAGGAGGATTCTTTGGTGATTTTGGAAAACACATCGTCACCTTTATGACAAAGCGATAGTCCCCAAAAGGATAAAAGACCGTGCGACAAGTCATTGACGTTAGTGAATTTTTTTTGTTGTATGCCACGGAACCAACAAACCCACTGAGAAAGATGTCACCCCAAAAAAGACATTCCTCTTCTACCTCCAAAGGAAAGAAAAGGAAAGGACTGCCACCTCGTTTGGCCAAACATTGGGACATGTTGTCCGTCCTGTCCAAAGCTCCTCCACCCATGCGAAAAAATCTCATTCAAACAGCCTCCAAAGATGTTATTGATACCGTGTGCGAATGTTGTCTGAATGTCTTGAAAGGCACAATACCTTTGTCTAAACACCAGAAAGAATGCTTAGGCAAACATCGACACGTTCTTCGTCAAATGATCCAAAAGAAAATACCTATTCGTCAAAAGAAAAAGATGTTGGTGCAACGTGGAGGAATTTTACCCTTTTTACCCATGTTACTGAAAGGAGTCATGGGTACAATAGGAGGACCCTTACTGAAAGGAGTAATGGGAACAATAGGAGGACCCTTGCTGCAAGGAGTATTGGGAAACATGGGAGGATGAAGATAAAAAGGACCAAGAAGATAAAAGGGACCTCTGAAATCAAAAGATCTCAGACGTGATCCTTGAAATCTGATGGAAGGACGAAAACTAGCTTTAGTCCCTTACAAACGATGGATGGAATACCATCGTTGGCAAGAACAACGAACCCCACATTTACCTCCCAATCCTCATTTGACCGAGATGTCCCAGATACAACACGAACTGCAATCGTTGATGGATCGCAGCGATTTGTCAGAAACGGAAAAATCGCAACGGTACGGACAGTTGTTGCAACGACTGCAACTCTTTCACCAGAAAGCTTTAGACGAAACAGCTCCACCCACTCTGAAAGATTTTAAGGCCTTGATGAAAAGTCCATCACCACCACCACTACCACCACCACCAGCGGTCAAGACAGACACAACCCCACGAAGGCCTGAGGAAGAAGAGGCACGAGAAGTTTTTCAAACACCGTCAGCAGCTCCCATTCCTAGTAAGATTGCAGCGTCCTTGTTGACCCCTTCCCCTACACCGCAACGAGAAGAACTTAAAGCTTGGGTTAAAAAGATGATGTCTACTCCACCTTCGACAGAGGTGAAAAAGAAAGAAGGGAAACCAGAAGTGAAAAAAGAAAAGAAGACCAAAGCCATTCCATTACCACCACCACCACCACCACCACTACCTTCCACTTCTACGCCCGTGGCACATCGGACACGTAAGACCGTTTCCAAACCACCCCCTCCTTCCATTCAGACTAGCATTCGTGAAAATTGGATCACTTATTAAAACATGGAGAAGGTGTTAACCAGCATTTACTACGATCCAGCTCATCCTGCAGGTTACGGAGGAGTTCAGAAATTGTATCGTGCTGCCAAAACTCGACTGAAAAGTATCCGTTTACCTCAGGTGCAACGCTGGTTACAAGAACAAGCCACGTACACCTTACACAAACCCATTCGACGAAAATTTTCCAGAAGTCGCACCCAAGTGGAGGGTATCGATCACCAATGGCAAGCCGATTTAGCCGATGTCTCTCATTTAGCCACCTACAATCGTGGCTACAAATATTTGTTTTGTGTCATCGACGTCTTTTCCAAATTTGCTTGGGTCGTACCATTGACTTCCAAATCGAGCAGTGAGTTAGTGCGAGCCCTCAAACTGGTGTTGAAACAAAGTGGTCGTCACCCTCTTCGATGGCAAACGGACAAAGGCACCGAATTTCTAAACCAAGCTTTCCAAAAAGAATTGAAGAAACGTGACATTCATTTTTTCACCACCGAGAATCCCGAAACCAAAGCCAGCATCGTGGAACGTTTTCAACGTACCTTGAAAGAACGCATGTGGAAATATTTTACGCATCAACACACTCTCAAGTACATTGACGTCTTGCCACACCTCGTTCAATCGTACAACCAATCTTACCATCGGAGCATTGGACGTGCCCCCCAAGAAGTGACTCCCGACAACGAAGTGACCGTCTTCGAGCGCCTGTTTGGACCGTCCACGACAGTGCCTGTCCCCAAGAAAGGTGGAGTGTTGGCCTCGGGAGATTGGGTACGCATTGGCAAAACCAAACGCACTTTCGACAAAGGTTACTTACCCAATTGGACCACCGAATTGTTTCGTGTCACTGAACGTGTGCGTGGTCGTTATCCTCCCGTCTATAAATTAGAGGACATGAACGGGGAAGTGTTAAAAGGAACGTTTTACTTACCCGAGTTACAACGTGTGACCAAAAAAGAAGACGACGTGTACGAGATCGAAAGCATTCTCGATCGAAGAACTCGTAAAGTAGGAAAGAAACGTGTCAAAGAAGTCAAAGTACGTTGGAAAGGATATCCTCCCAGTTTTGACTCTTGGATCGACGCTTCGCAACTCATCGACTATAAAAAGAAGTGACCATCATGCCCTTCAACACAGTCTCAGCTACTGCAGTGACCACTCCTTCCCCCAGTTCTTCTCTGCAAGATCTACAAAAACAACCCTTGTGGGTGTGGTGTGGAGAACGTGTGCCTAAAACTCAAATCGTCTTTTTCTGCCAAATCTTTGTGGTGTATTGTGTCATCGGTGCTGCCATTGCCAATTTGAGTTTGCAACAAGGAGATAAACAATTGTGGACCATTTTACTCAGCAGTTGCATTGGTTACCTTCTTCCCAATCCGTCTCTGAAATATTCCTCTAACGGAAACAACAACAACGGGAGCCTTGTGTCCAACGTCAGTTCCAACAGTCACCCTAACCATCCTCTTTTAGACACTCCTCTCACTTCCAGTGACTCCTCGGATACTAGAACTGTGGAATTATGAACAACCAATTTTACTTAACGTTACCCAGTGACAGTTCCATGGAGGTGTTTCCCAATAACACTTTGTGCTGTTTCTCGGCCAAATTACCTCAGGCCATCCGATTGGATCACGAAGCCCGTTGGGAAGTGGCTTTGGTAGAAATTATTCACCCTACACAAATCAAAAACATCGTCGAAAATCAAAACACTTTGACGATAGAAGTTTGTGACGATCAAGTGCAACAATTCATGGATGAACGCGCTAGTGGTGGTGGTGTAGCTGACTTTATCAAAACACCAAGCCCCATAACTAAACGAACCACTTATCTGTTGAAAGTTCCTGCAGGTTATTATTTTAGTGGTCAACATTTGGTGAACACCATAGCTGAGAGGTTCAATTTCATGTTTAGTAAAGCTTTGGAGAAAGCCAAAAAAAGTGTCACCATCGAGTACCACAAAATATCTCGTCGCCTACTGATGAAATTTTCTGAGGACAAAGTATTGGCCATTACATTTTGTCCTGAATTGTATGACATTTTGGGTGGAGACCCTAAGTTAATCAAGATTGCAAAAGAAATACCAGCCGTGACCAGTAACGTGGATTTTGCGAAATATTTTCGATTCCCTGTAGAAATGAACCTAGGACTGAATTTGATTTTTGTGTACTCCGATGTGGTGGAGTACAACGTAGTGGGACACACCTCCGTACCGTTACTGCGTGTCATTCCTTTCAAAGTGGATTCTGCCACGAAGGCTGACGAGGAAGGTGGAAACACCTATCACGTTCACCGTGAATTTGTAAATCCTCACTATTTGTCCGTCAGTAAGCCGTATTTCGACACTGTCAACATTACTATAAAAGGAGATCTGGGACAAAATATTCCATTCACCAAAGGGAAAGTCACAGTGAAACTCCATTTTCGAAAACGATTACTCTAACTTTTTGTCAGTCATGTATCCTGTGTACCAAGGAGTTGCTCGACAGCGAGGACATGGTTTAGGTGATATGCTCAAATCGGCCTTTCGTACAGTGGTTCCCATTTTGAAACCGATGGTGACACGAGGATTGCACGCCTTAAAAGATGCCGCGTTGACGCAAGGTAAAGAATTTCTCCAAAATGTCATCATTGACAAACAAAGCCCCAAAGAAGCTTTCTTGAGAGCAGGCAAAAATGTTTTGCTTCAAACGGGCAAAGACCTTTTGGGTCGGCGAGAAACTCCTATAAATGCCCTGGGCAATGCTGAGTTAGGCATTCCTGCTTCCCTGAGGCCACAGCAAGGACAAGGCAGAAAAAGACGACGAAAACACCCTTTCAGAGGACTTCACGCCCCTAGAGCTAGAAAGACAAAGAAAAGAAAAACCGTCCGAGAGTTAGACGTTTTTGATTATTAAAAAAAGGAAAATGATGCACCGAGAGTCTTGTGCTTGTTCCAAGTCGGAACTGGATCTGTTTGCCATGCCACCCACCATGATGACGATGCAAGAATCCCAATGGGTCGAATTTCATCCCGTCTCCTCTTTGGTGGATTCCGCTCCCATCGAGTTTGAAATCAAAGGACAGCCCGAAGATTACATCGATCTGAATAATAGTTACTTGTATCTAAAGCTGAAAGTGATCAAAACCGACAACACCAATCCGGGAGCCGATGCCGCAGTAGCTCCCGTCAACAATTTCATGCATTCCTTGTTCAGCGAAGTGGATTTGTACTTGAATAACAAACTGATCAGCAGTAGCACGGATACTTACCCTTACCGAGCGTACCTAGAAAATCTCTTGACGTACGGAAAAGAGGTCAAGAACACTCATCTGGATGCTTGCGTGGTATGGAAACCTGACACCGCAGGTGAGAACACGTTTAACGACAGAGCCCTGACAGCCGATGACGATCCTCACAATGTGGGTTTTAACGATCGTCGAAGGAAAATCCTGCAAGGTCGTAGTTTAGAACTGATGGATCGTTTGCATTTGGACATGTGGTTGCAAGAGAAGTATTTGCTGAACGGAGTGGATATTCGCCTGAGACTCAATCGCAGCAGTGTCGCTTTCCATTTGATGGCTCAAGCCAACGAGTACAAAACCATCATCCAAGAAGCCAGACTTTACGTGCGACGTGTAGAAGTGTTACCTAAAGCGGGAAACGACATCAGTCAAACATTGAGCAGATCGACCGCCAAATATCCGATACGACGTGTCGAAGTGAAAACATTCACCATTGCTACTGGACTCCGATCCAAGATCGAAGATCATCTGTTCCAAGGACAGTTACCCAAACGTTTAATCGTTGGTATCGTCAGTAATGCAGCCTTCAACGGAGCCCACGATCAAAATCCTTTCCAGTTTAAGCACTACAGAGTGTCCAAAATTGAAGTCAGTCGCGATGGCAAGACTTTGTGTACCAGACCCTTCGAACCTAACTTTGCCCAGAAGAATTACTTGAGATCGTACTTGTCCCTGTACGAAGCTACGGGGCAACTAGGAACCAACGCCAGTCACGGTATTTCGTACGAAGATTATGTCGGAGGTTACACTTTGTGGGCCTTTGATTTCACTCCAGACCAAGGCAGCGACGAGGGACATTTCCACCCTATAAAATCCGGTCAACTGCGTGTGGAACTTCAGTTTGCAGAAGCTCTCACTGAGACGGTCAACGTCATCCTGTATGCTGAATTCGATAATACCATAGAAATCAACAGTTTGAGAGAAGTCATTCTAGACTATTAGACACAATGGAAGACTCCTATCCCTCTTTAAACAGTGGAGAATCTTTGGACATGGAATGGGAGGATAGCGTGAAAACAGAACCCCAAGACGAAGTCAAAGAGGACGAGGTAGTCGTCAAGTCCAGATGGCCAGAACAAGAACAACATTTAGTGTCCTGTTTTGCTAAACACCTAGCGAATACCATTACGGAATTGTCCAAGAAATATTGTTACGGATGTCAAAACGATCATCCCAGTCAAATTCAACACGATAAATGTATGATGATGAGTCAAGAAGAAAAATTGGACGAGTATCTGGACGACGCTTGGAGTCTCATCTCAGAAGAAACCGTGTTGCATGAGTGGTATAAAGGCTTGCGTGATCATTCCTGTCCTCCACTGACTACTCTAGAGATCTATCGCATCGAAGCTCTCTTAGCCCAGAGTGCGGAGACAAGGCAAAGAAACGGATACTTGACAGATCGTTTCAAACAAAAAGTCAGAATTGAATTGATGACTTATCATTACCTGTGAAAAAAACAAAAACAACACAACAGAACATGGATACCTGGGAACTTTATTACCTTTTGAACAATAGTTCGTATACTGCTTCTTGGAATCCTGTCGTGTGCGCTAAAGATGAACTACCTCATCGCAAACCTCAAGACCATCAAGCTTATGTCATCAACACGGACGAAAGTCATCTTCCAGGCACTCACTGGGTTGCCGTCTACTTCCCTCAAGAGAATTGTGTGGAATATTTTGATTCGTATGGATTACCCCCTTTGGAAGACGATATCATTGACTTTATGAGAAGAAATGCCCAGACGACACGATACAATAATGTGAAATTACAAGGCACAGATTCCATGGTGTGTGGACAATATTGTGTATATTTTCTTCATCAACGCAGTCTTGGATATCCTTTAGAACATTTAGTGACTTATTTTGATCGTCACTCTTCTAGAAACGATGAGAAAATAGATCGATGGTTTTGTGACCATTATAGTTATCTTTTGTCTTTAGCTAGGAAACGTAGTGTACATCAATGGCCTCATGACTTCCATCAATGGAAATCTCACATGATTTCACAACGTTGTCAACCTTGTCAAAAATAATTTGTTTGATGTTACTTGTTACTTGTGACTTATGACTTGTTACTTGTTACTTGAATAAAAAATGTTGTGTTTTGAAAAAAATGTGTCTGTCGTTTGTTTTCAAAAAACACTGTGAATATATGCTCTTTGACTTCTTTCTATCCCTCATCATGACATTCGCTATCATAGCATTCCGACACTAAAACCAAGTAGGGATGTTTTCTATCGCGTCCGCGTTTGAACCATATAAAGCGGGTGGGTCTCCAGTCTGACCATTCACTGTTGACTCGTCAACTTATGAAGATGCCTTCCAGACTAGCCCAGCTGAACGAAGCTTACGTCAATTTACATCGTGTCAGGCTAAACCTGATACCGAAGCCTGAAGAAATAGAGAATGTTAGGATGCTCTCCACAGTCCAAGGTCTGATAGAAGAGATGTTTAGAGAGGAAATTAAAAAAGAACAAGAAGAATGGACTGAGAAATACAGACTTCAGAAGAAGCAGAGAGAAGAACAACAACAACAGCAGCAGCAGCAGCAGCAGCAGCAAGAACCAGACAGAGGTTTTGTGGACTGTCGAGTAGACACCAAAGAATTCTCTTTCTCTTTTCGCAGAAGCAGACCGTATCCAATAGGAAAGCCTACTGCCAGACGGGGACGCAATCTTAGACAGTAAAAAAGATTGCCATTACTTCCGTGAACAAAAAAAAACAGCCCTTTTCAGGGCTACCCAATACTCTCGAAAAGACATACTCATTCAATTTGCCAAAATTTGTCATTAGAAAATAGAAGTGTGTCTATAAGCACTTCGTTTCTTTTGTCAGTAAAACAAAATATTTGTGTGTTTGTATGTTTAAAAAAAATAGAAGTGTGCCTATAAGCACTTCGTTTCTCTGTCTTGTCCAATCGTGTCTGCCTGTGTTTGTAAGTAAAAAGTAAAAAAGTCAACGTGAGTGCTTCTTTTAAGTCCGCGTGTTACATGTGATGGTAAATTTGAGTGCTAGGGAATGTTTACTTTCACGTCCGTGCTTCAAGTATATAAATTGGTGCGATCGTCAGTCTGGTTACCCACGTTGACGTAGCAGCTGCAACAACATGAGCAGAATAACAAAACTACTAGAACTCCAGATGCACCTGGAATATGCCAGACGTCTCCTGGATGAGCTGGCTATGGAGGCTATAGCCGAAGAAGCCAGGCTTGAAGAGGAGGAGAAGAAAAAGAAAGAAGAGGAGATGAGAGGGATCCTACCTCACCTCATGCTAAGACCTCTGTGTGAGGTCAAGCCTGAGGTGAGGACGCCTCCACAACCGCTACCGCCAGTAACACCAATACCAAGAGCCGCTGTCCTCCAGACAGAAAACTGGGAGGAGGAATTGGAAAGACAGAGGCAAGAGTGGGAGCCTCGGCGTCAGCATCCCAGGGTGCTGAATAGAAGAAGAAGGGAACAAGTGTTCACTATCCCTCAAACTGAGGATTGGGATAGTGAAGCCAATCAACCTCCCTCTGCGCTCCCAACCACACGCATCAATTGGGAGCAGGACTGGAGCCGGCGATGCGTGTGTGGTGCCCGCCCTGGGAGATGTCACCATTAGCCAGGTGCATCTGCAGTTCTAAAAAACAGCCCTTCTCAGGGCTAACCAGATCTCTAGAAAAGAGAACCTATTCAATTTGCCAATTCGTGTGAATGTAGTGTAGTGTGACTATAAACACTCACTCTTTACTGATGTGTGTGTGTGTGTGTGTGTGTGTGTGTGTGTGTGTGTGTGTGTGTGTGTGTGTGTGTGTGTGTGTGTTTGCATGCGCGTTCGTTGGTGTGATAGTATATTTGTGTGTTTTATGCTTGCTCGTTCGTTGGTGTGGATAGTATAGTGTGTGTTTTATGCTTGCTCGTTCGTTGGTGTGGATAGTATATAATATGTTTTTTTCTCTTCCCGTTGTGTGATAGTATAATGTGTGTTTTATGCTTGCTCGTTCGTTGGTGTGGATAGTATATAATGTGTTTTTTTCTCATCCCGATTGTGTGGATGGTATGTTTGTGTGTTTTATGCTTGCTCGTTCGTTGGTGAGGATAGTATATTGTGTGTTTTATGCTTGCTCGTTCGTTGGTGAGGATAGTATAGTGTGTGTTTTATGCTTGCTCGTTCGTTGGTGTGGATAGTATATAATATGTTTTTTCTCATCCCGATTGTGTGGATGGTATGTTTGTGTGTTTTATGCTTGCTCGTTCGTTGGTGAGGATAGTATATTGTGTGTGTGTTTTATGCTTGCTCGTTCGTTGGTGAGGATAGTATATCATATGTGAAGTGAGTGTAAGGCATGTTTTCCTTCACGTCCGTGCTTGAAGTATATAAAAGCATAGCGTTCGTCATTCGCGCCATTCTACACAGAATAAAAAGGAACAGAAAAATGGATTTAATCAACAAGTTAAGAGATAGT
Source organism: Megalonaias nervosa (assembly GCA_016617855.1). Lineage (NCBI taxonomy): Eukaryota > Metazoa > Mollusca > Bivalvia > Unionida > Unionidae > Megalonaias > Megalonaias nervosa. The sequence continues at coordinate 62,075 of JAECUM010093405.1, forward strand.
TGGTGCTGGATGGTAGATGCAGTCTATGTAGTGGAAAAACTTCAAAAGGAGTGGAGGTTTGAAGTCAGCCTAGACTTTATGGCGAGACTCAAAGCAGCAAGTTATCATTTGCAAATGATAATAATGGAAGAAGCGGATAAGTTGAGAGGTTTCTAACTATCCAAAATATGTGAGAGTAGGAACCTTGAAGGAGATTTTGGATATTGTAGTTGAATTGGAATCTTTTTTGGAAGGTATCTTCTCTTTAACAGAATGGCCTTTTGTCAAAAAAGGCTTAGACAATATCAAGAAAGCGGAAGACCTAATGAGAAAAGTACTGGAAGAAGAAGTAAAGAAGATCAAGGAAACGTGGAAGAAAGAAAGAAAGGACAAAGAAAACCAAAAAAAGAAAGAAGAGTTTGAGAAACTAAATCAGAACTGGATGAAAATCCAACAAAAATTCAGAGCTCTCGGACATCCTGACTGGATGCCCGAAGAAGAAAAGAAGAAAGGAATTATTCAAAAAGTCAGGACATGGTGGAAGAACTGGAGAAGATAAAAGAAGAAGAACCCAAAGGCCCTTTTCAGGGCCACTTCCAATGCCTCGAAAAGATCTTAATTTTCATTTTATCTCCACCCTAAACGAATATATATAAAACCCTTCCTCTACTAAAAAAACACGAACGCTCTTGATTCGTGTTTGTCTATAGCCCTCTCTCAGGTAGCCTGACGTCACAGTACTTCTCTTTTTGCTACATTGTTACCAGTATGACGTCATGCCACCTGGCGCTTATCGCTCTACAAACCCACAGTCTCCTAGTAGCCGCTCTACCAAATTTCCATTGACGCTATACAGGCCCAGGGTGTTCTAGTCCCTCTACCCCATTTTTCCATTGACGCTATACAGGCCCAGGATGTTCTAGTCCCTCTACCCCATTTTTCCATTGACGCTATACTGGCCCAGGGTGAGATTTTATTTCTTGAGGCTATACTGGCCCAGGGGGGGGGTCTGTAATGCTAATTCCCATTGAGGCTACGGTACCCCACTATACTACTGATGTAACTCATACACTTGTCAGAGGCTGTCCAGTTGTGTAGGATGTTTTATTTTAATATAAATTCTTGGAAAAACTTTGGGACCAAAATGGGAGACAATGGAGGTGGGGGAGTGGTAAAAAGTTCTGAAAACCAGGACATCTGTTATGGACAGCATCTTACCTACTTGAAAACATTATTAAAGCACATACTGAATGAAATGGTAGCAAATTATGAAGAACGCAGTACAACTTGCCATTCATATGCATCACTGTTGTTGACCTGAAGGAGAGATATGGTATACACTTGTAGGCTGGGAAAAAGCCTTTCATAGAGTGTCCAGGGAAGCCATACTACGGTGGCTGTGACCAAAAGCCATATCTCATTATTTCTAATGGTAAAATTGGAGTATAGTTTCTGCATTTATTGGGTCTAACTTTTTTAAGCTTAATTCATCAAATCTTCATTTGCAAACACTCAATGTAACTTTCACTGCATTACTGTATACAGAGTTAAAGTCTATAAAGCAGTTTTAAGCTAAATACTGTATACATATTTAAAAGAAAATTTACATTTACAACGAAGGTACCTCAATAATTTTAATCTGCACCCAGGTTTTTTTTTCCGAGGTACATTGTACCATTATTTAAAATGTTCAGGTGGAACAATTAACACTTATACTGTACTCTGACATTGAAGAACAGTAAAATTTACAATTGCAAAATGGTCTGCAGTCACGATTAGAAAATCTCTGTGGCAATGTTTGGACTGAATAGAGAAAATAGATACATTTGAAAAGATGTTAAACCAAGTAAGTAAATTATAAAACAACAGCGTACATGTTCTATACACAATGGATTTTTGTTGCCAAAAGAACAATTTTTCGGGCAAATTCTTCAGACCAAATTTTTACTAAACCACGAAACGTCAGTCATTTGGACGTTTTTTTTTTTTTCTTAGAAAATCAATAAATGAAATTTATGGTATCAAAAAGTGGTTTACGGTTGCAAAGCAACATTCTATCATGCCTGTACATATTGTTCACTTTGTTACTTGGCAGGACAAACACATCCACTACCCAATGTTTTGTGCCCACAGACAACCACTTTCTACCCAGCAATCCACCAAAATATGTTACGTGTCTAGGCTTGTACAAAACTAACAAAGAAAAGAGTGAAGCCAACAAGCTTTGTAAAATTTAACAAAATTTATATCCCTAGAAAACAAGGTAAAAATATGAAAAAGGACTTACGGTTTAAGAAACGAATCCAAAATTAATCCTTGAATTAATAAATATAAGTCCTATCAATAAAAAGTTCTAAGTGAATTAAAGTTCAAATCCCGAGGAAGTTCCAAGATGGAAGGCGATGACGTCTTTGATAACCTGTTTTGTGTTGTCGTGTCAACAGTTCCTTGTTGAATCATCAAGAATAATATTCCAGCTTTAGAATTCCGAATAGTTTTCAGTAAATGTCTTTGTCCAAGAATTCTAATGAGCACCAGTATTTTCCAGGGTAAATAAATTACTTTAAATTGAATTAAAATAAAAATTAAACTCAAACTGGTCACAACAAAATCACCTTTGAGGTCCAAAGGTTAAAAGTAAGACTGGCCAAAATCACTATGATAACGTGTTTTAAGCCTAACTACTGCGCAGAACTGATTACCTGATAGGGTCACGCGATCACTTCCTTTCAAGCGACTTAGAAACATTACATGCCGACTATCACGTATACTATGTATGGCTTTGACTCCACTAAACGAATCTTACTATAAGATTCAATAATAAAAAAATTTAAAAAAGAGCTGTTTACAACAAAGCTGAAACTGGCTCTGAATCTAGGTCACCAAAAGATACAACGTTTCTACTACTGTGTGTTTATCAGGTCAAAACGAACTGAACTGAATTTTCCGGAAAGATGTCAAATCCAGTGAATAAAGTTATCATTACAATAACATGTAATGAAATAAAAAAAAACAAATAAAAGAGAATTTAAAACTAACACACAGATAATTAAATTACATATGCGTAACAAATTTATGTGAATACTCTTTGGACAACAATTATTTTATGTGAATACTCTTTGGACAACAATTATTGCCCATTCTTTGATGCCTGTTCATGTTACATATATTTATGAATATATATGCAGATTTAGTGCTTTAAGCCAATTACTGACACAAGTACAACATATAAAGCTTGCATATATGATAATCTAATTATTTAAACAATGGAGTTCTCTCTCTCCCCCCAAGATTCTTTCAAATTTAGCTTATTTACTATATGTTACATATTTGTAAGCTTTGCTTTTAATCTGGCTGCTATCATTGAATTTTTATCAGCAATCAGAAGCAATCTGTAATATGCTTTTACATTTCCTTTCTTTTTTAAATAGCTGAAATAATTAAGCAACATCTTAACCAGTACTCAGAAACACAGCCATGTAAAATACTGGAGCCCTATTAATTGCTCTTACAATAAAGCAACATTATAACATTAGTAATCCAGTACCACTTTGTTAAGAGGGAAATCATGGGAACAGCAGGAAGTGTGATCGGAAATCTACACTCCTTTCACTATTACTATATAATGAATTAGCAATACAAATAACACATGTCTAGTACTAATAATTGGTGATTCTTGAAACTTAGTGTTTAGGACATTCTCTGTGTAAATCTGCAATCTGTAGCAGGTACATGGCTTTCAGTGGAACATAACATTGTTCCTCTCAATCATGAGAATGACATTCAGCACTGGGTCTGAAAGATAAACACTTTCAGTCAGGAATTAACTATAAGGAAAAACTGACGTTGTACAGATTTTCTCTTTAATTTACTAAGGTTACTAAAAAGATGCACAATAATACAGACCTGTGGTTTCCAACCTAGAACCCAATTTTGAAGGATTTTATTATACTGTTTTGATTCACTAATTTTTTATTGGTTTTTCTCTCATTTAGCAGCATCATGTCAGAGAGGTATAAGTGAGGATGAAATTCAACAAGAAAAGTTTGTTATTGAAATAGCTGATGTTTCTTTGTTGATATTGTTTCTTACATTTCAGGTTCTGATGTTGACAGAAACTTTTGAAACATTGAAAACAGCCTGCAGACCAATACAACTACCTGCTCAGACCTGTTGGGATTGCAGAATTATGGTTTGAAAAAAAAAAAAAATTGTTTTAATCGTCTGCTCTGGAACCTTGGAAACTTGATGTAGCAGCCTGGCCATGGAATCAGCTCCATCTAAAATCTAACGTTTTGACGCCCAGAGTGTCAATAGGAATAAATATAATTTGTGTTCACTTTCTCTAATGATAGAACATTTTCATCTTTAAATGTATGAAATTTCAAACAACACCATAAAAGCCAACCCAAAACATTAATTGCAACTTAATGCCAAACTGCCTGTCTGTGACTTTGTTGTATGTTTCTTTGTCTTACAAAAAATAATAATATATGTGTATTTATTTACTAAAGCAGAGATCACTGAACAAGTCAGTATATTGTATCATTGGAACTGCTTTTCGTTAAATAAATTTCTAAATCCCAGCTGAATATGTGACTTATTCCAAACTTTCTGAAAGAAATACGAGCAATAATTCACATTGTGTTTATACTTTCCTACAAAAAAATGTTTTAATGTAATTAAGATCATACCCCCTTTATAGATTTTAGTCATCACTGTTTTTGTATTTTTACATGAATAGTTGAAGTTGAAAAAGAAAAATCACTGGATGTTTGCTATTTCTTTGTGGTTGCTTCCAAGGAAGATGTTTCATTTCGATATAACTTCGAAAAATACATTTAAATTCTGTTTCCCATATTTAGGTCCTAAAAACTAGAAATTGATCTTTATTAAAAAAAGGATATCTCCCCCAGCCACTCTTGTGGTAGATACTGAGATTGTGGGTAGGGCTGTAACTTAGTTGAATTTGGACTAACAGCGCCTCATGATGTCAATTCCGACCACTGAAATGTATGATCTTGAATACGTTCCTATGAGTAATTCCAACAAATAGTTTTCAAAATGTACAAGCCATTCAAAAGTTACAGCCTGGACAAGACTGCATTAAGCCACTCTGAACTGCAGCTATGACAATGACATTCAAGGTTTCTGGATGGGAGACTATGCAACAAATTGGCTTATTCATGTGAATAATGCCACCAAATATTTTTGAAAACCCACACGTCATTGAAAAGTTACAGTTTAGACAAGCCTGTGGCAAGCTCAATTTGACCTTTCACATAATGGAACATGAGCATCCAGAGCTCACACTTATATGTGAGATACCACCATGTTGATATAAATAATTCCACCAAATATTATTGCAAACCAATGAAAAAAGTGGCTTCTTTTGACTTTTGACCTCTGTATCATCCATACCAAATTGCTGAAGACCATGGAAGCATTTTGGAGCTATGGCCTGGATAGGTAAGTATGACAGCTGGACGTACAGCAAAGGATAAAATAATGTCTTCCCAAGAAAGGAGGAATGGACGGGTGAAAGTAAGTAAGAATGATTTTATTTGGCAATCAGAACATGAATTTCTTGTTTCTGAATTTCTATGAATTTAAAAGATTTTTTTCCCCGATCATTCTAGAACAGTTTTCCATTAAAAATATCATAATAAATGAAACATTTGTGGCAATTAACATTTTAGATGAAATGTTATTTATTAGGAATTGTTATGTAAATAGATTTTTGTGTGGCTCTCATCAAAAAAAAAGGAAAAACAATTTTTTTTTCTGCAGTGTAATTGCAGCAACTTTTTCACTTTTGGAGACATTTTGGTGAAATTTGTAACAGTTATAGAGCTTAGTGAAAAGCATCAAAGTGTTTTGTAAATGAAATTTTATGCTGCCAAATAATAATATCAAGATCATGAAAGTAATATATCACTCTTTAATGACTAGTAAACAATTCATACAGTGACAATAGTATTAATATTTGCGTGTAATAACATGGAAGTATGATAGTAGTTTGTGTGTAATAACGTGGAAGTATGATGTAGTTTGTGTGTAATAACATGGAAGTATGATGGTAGTTTGTGTGGAATAACATGGCAGTATGATGGTAGTTTGTGTGTAATAACGTGGAAGTATGATGGTAGTTTGTGTGTAATAACATTGAAGTATGATGGTAGTTTGTGTGTAATAACATGGCAGTATGATGGTAGTTTGTGTGTAATAACGTGGAAGTAGGATGGTAGTGTGTGTGTAATAACATGTAAGTATGATGGTAGTTTCTATTACATTCAGCTATGCAACTCATTTTCAATCAGCAGTTTGTTATTCATAAAAAGTTATATCTACCGTATTTACCATATATGTTGGGACACCGTGTTTGTTTGGACACCATAAATTAATTCTCAAAGTAAATGTTTGTGCACTGTATGTTCAGGGACACATAGTTTCTTTTCCAGTCGTAAGTTGTGGGCACCTTTTAAATTATTTGAAAACTAAATGTCAGAAAATGCACTCCAACTAAAATTTTTATTTAAAAAATATAAAACGGTGTACTTGACATAAATGTTTTAATCCACTGCAGCATCATCTCATCAACCCAACCCTTCCTCTGCACACATATGATCCATTCTTTTGGTGAATGAATATCTTTTTAGCTTTCTCATACTGTGAAAAATTATTGTTGGAGGCAACACATCTCCTGAAGCAGAAACTGTAAGGACTAAAGTAATTTTTTTAAAAATCTACACCAGTCGTGCTAATTCTCACATTTTCAACCCCCATCTTATCGACAGTAAATCCAGGAATGAGATCAACGTACACTGGAATTTCATCCATTTAACGATCATATTGTCTGCAAAATCATCTTCTCTTCTGGCCTTCACAAATTCATCAAATGACTTTATTTTCTCCAAATCTTCCCGGTGACGCTGGGTCATCGATGTCCATGCACAAAGTACTATATTGTTTCACTTTAAAAATTGTTCCATTGGTTCAGTTTTTTTGTCAAAATTCCTGTGAATACCGGTGAAAAGGAAGTAAAGTTAGCTTCCCTATGTGGGCCGACTTTATATATTAAAAATAAAATCAGCACACTTAAAAGAATCCAAATTGGTTTATAAGATTGGCTTGCTTTGTTAAAAAATAACATTTGTATTGATATCCTTTAAAAAATAATCGGCTTAAAAGTATCCAAAGTCTGCCTCCGAGGTCAGCTTGCTTTGCAACAAAAAATAACCTGTCTTTGGTATCGGTAAGTTCAAACAATGAGTTTACTGCTCGCTGCCAGTTGTGGTCGTTCACCAACCGGGCTTCTATTTGCTTGGCATCTATATTCATAATTAATACAAACGGGCATTGATGTTTGCGGGTAAATATTATACACAGTAATAACTTGCTTAATAATACTTTTTGTAACCCATGCTAGCGAAAAGAATGTAATTTGCACTTAGGTGAATATATTTTCAAATAATGATAAATAATGATTTTTATTTGCAAGATACTGTCATATAATTGACCTGGATATAATGCAATCTTGGTTATTTTGCACATAACACCGTGTCATGCGTGAATGGCAGCTACCTTCAATCAGTCGTTTCATTATTTCACTCTAGGTTGTAATTTTGTTGGATCCAGTTTTCAGTCGGATAACATTCAAACCTTTGAGTACAACTAAACACAATTTGTTTCTCAATGTGTCTTGTGTTATCTGACGTAAGTGATACATGCTACAGTATGGAGGCCTACGCTACTTATACAGATTTCGTGGATACATTTTCTATAATGCTTATGATGGAAAAAAGAAGAATAAATGATAACAATACAATGTTAATTTCTTTCATTATATTATCAAATAAGCATTTTGTTTATAGATTTTATTGCAACATGCCGGGGGGGGGACAAATTAAACACAAATTAATTTTATTTCTTAAGTCTTGGATCATATGACCTAGGTGCAAAAAAATTTCATTATAAGTTCTATTATAGGAAAAAAATAATTATTTTATTGTGTCCAATATATAGGGTAAATATAGTATTATAGTTATTATCAAAACTGTTAAAGTCAAGCACCACTAATTTATTGTAATACAGATAAAAAATGAAGCATCTGCAATACCAATAACGATAAAATATTTCTGTTTATATGTTTAGAATAGATCATCAATTTTATTAGAACCACCCCAATTTTCTCTCTAAAATGCTGAGAAATGTAGTAGATTTTTCAAATGTTACAGTTTAATTTTCCAATTATATGATACAGAGACAAAATGTCTCCTATAAATATATACATTGTAATGAAGCAACATTGAACACTCTTGATAAATTGAACAATTTTTTTTTTCTCAGCAATTTAAACTATAGAAATTGATGTTAAAAAAGTAAACTAAAATCAAAGTGCTGTCAACAATGCTCAATGCATTGCTTTGGGACAGATGATACCTTTAACTTGCATAATATAAATTCAGACCAAACACTGCATTCAAATACATGAAATTGGAGTGTTATCCATAGAACTGAACCTAAATGATTGATGTGAAAGTGTGCAATATCAAGTGTTTTAAAGAAACACACAAACTTAACATCCAAATGAACAGTTGTCATTCTGATTAACTTACCCAAAAGATTGACTGTATTCTGGTAACACAGCATTTCTCTTTGCCTTTGATGATGTAATCCTTCTGGCATTGCACACTGCCTTTATTGGACCACTGAACTAATGAAAAAAAAATATTTTGCATTCGATGTCTGAACACCCTGTATTCCATTGGTGGAAACAAAAAGGAATCAAAACATACCCATCTTACATAATTTATTTCACCGACAGAAAGCAGAGGTCACATTTAATTGTATAAGAGGTAACAAGTCTATTTGTAACTATCAGAAAAACTGGGTGATTACTATTTACATCAGAGTTCACATTGTCAGTACTCAGAATTTAGTCCCTACATTTCTTAACACATATCCCCCTCCTGCTGGTTCAACATTGTAATCATATTGTTTGTTTATTGAATGGAAGGAATCTTAGTTACTCTTTGTAACAGTGTCGCTTTGGTACAGTTGTCTGTAAGATGGCAGCTGTGCACAGTCAGTGACAAGGCAACTTTTTGAATCAAAACTGTGTTGTTACATGAAGTTTTATCACAGAACTGTGTGCTTTGATTTCATCTGGGTCTTATTCCAGTATTGTCTATTTCAAAGTGTTTGGGACATAGGACCAGAGCGTTCCTTGCCTCTGGTAGAATTAATACATGATGACATATTTTTGTGACTGGCAATTGTAAGATTCTTTGCTAAACTGTAAACGTTCGTGATTCTTTAAAATTCTACAGTATTAAATTTTTCACAGAAGCTACATCATAGTGTAGTGTACCATGTACATCATACTAAGTTGTTTCTTTGTTTTGCCAGTGTCTGTGAACTCTCTCTCTCTCTCTCTCTCTCTCTCTCTCTCTCTGGACTTATTACCTACAATGTAAAATTGCTGTCACTCCGAACTTTAGGCAAAATGTTTTCTACTTGTGATAGATAGGCTATCAATATACATCTACAAGAACAGCAGTTCGTTAAAAGCAACAGCGGATTATAAACATTCAAACTCATTTGCTTACCCAGCATGTAAAGCTGAAAATTAAATGATACTAAATCATCACTATGAATAATAAAAAAAAAATAAAGACTAAACTTGATACTGTACCTAATAATACAGATGTGTGCAATAACTTGTATTTACATGCGAATAATTCAAAGTGAAATATCTAAGACATAATGGAATTAATGCGTTTAATCCAGAAACACAGCACATGATGCTTTTAGTAGTTTGTAGGAAAAATTAATAATTGTTGCTCATAGAAGGTTTAGTGTATTGTAAATTAGAGTAATCACAAAAATATTGCAAAGTTTCCATGTTAATGTTAAAAATAATATATAATTCAAAAATGCTCATACATAGCTTAAGGAAAGGAAAATGTACCATTCTTTATGACAAATTAAAATGTTCTCACTATATTACAACATGAACAATATTTCCCCTTATACACATAAATGTATAGCATGTATGTGATGAGATATGGCAGACAACTTTAGATAGCTTTTTTGTCTCAAGCAGAGTATGGGATAGTCAGTCACGCCCATATAATTCTAGAATTCTAGTATGGATGCTGATACCTGCTAGATTCATCTTTGATACATTACTTGGAAAATATACCTTTGCTGCATCACATTTCTCAGCTTGTCCTTAGCCTCTGGCTCATCTACAAACCTTTATCAGAGGAATGGTCATGCGAAGATCTTTTCGACTATCAGCTGACAAAGCCCATTTGTAAAGGTCCATATAATTACCAAAATCAGCCGAAATCTACACTAATCTGCAAGCAAAGTTAACAAGAAGGAGAGAAAATGATTATGATATAGAATGATATTTCATGCACAAATGAACTATAATGACATTATGGTCAGCTGGTAAAACATATTAACAATACTGTTTCATCGATCCAATAACTTTACCTAAGTTACTTTGGCGATTATAATATTCTGATAATGATGTTAAGGGTTGTCTATAAAGCACATATACAAAAAATTGGTGATTTTCAACCCCCCATTCTTCTTACCCATTGTACAGTGTACATTTTTGTACCCCCCTTGTGTATGCACATTGGTGAGTCACCACCCTCTTTCCAAGAATAGTTGGACAATTTAATTTTGAAAGATGTAGTTATTAGTACATTCATTAAAAATTAGAGGTTTAAATTAATACTATGTAACAAAACTTTGAAAATGAAAGATGGAAAGTATTAACATCAACTATAACAGTTTTACATAACATGAATTTGACAAAATCGTAACCAATTTTTTTCTAAGGCAAATGTAAATATTTAACTCTAATAATAGTAAAACAAAAGTGCCAGCAGTAGGCTTTAACACGGACATAACTTTAATAGTCAAATATCAGCCAGTGACTAAAATTCTGATTTCAGCCAATCAAATTGTGGATAATTGGAATATTATCAGCCTTATCATCATTTGGAATGACTTTAGTCCAATTTGTATCATCAGCTTCGATATCATCCAAATGATGAACCTTAACAGTTCTTTTCTTGGGTTACAATTTTTGTAAGTTGTGTGCGATCATGTGACATTCACGCTGGCCTAGGACGGGTAATAAATTCCAGACGCAGGACATATGCGTTTCCGAATCTCACTATTATAAAAGTAAAGGACAATAGGCGTCAAAAGGGTAATCCATGTGCCTCTTTGTTGATCCAAAAGCTATACACTGTCTCAATCTCGCAAGGTATGGATTCACAAATTCGCAGGAGGCATCAGGGTCTGGAATGAATAATCTGTCGGAATCATGAGATAAAACAACTGGTCATGTCAGAAAAAGAAGAGGAAAATATGTCTTCCACAAAGTACACATGGGAAACAACACCACAACGTATCACACTTCTTAATTTTAAGTAGAATATTGGCTCTACCTGACATGGCATACCAGCCACTTTGCATCTAACTCATCTGCTGGTCATGTTTCTAACTTGACTACTCTTCATAAACATCACAGTTGTCAAGGGATATTGACCCCTGCCGCTGCAGAACATACTTAAAAGTCACCCTGCCGCATACACAGGATAAAAACCCCTCACCTCCACTCAGTGCAGACATACTTTATGGACGACCTATTATTGTGGCAGAAAAAATTCAGCGGCAAAATGAACTAATCATGTCACTATCACAAGATTTGCATAAATTATTATATAATTACAGGCGATCGCTTAGGTGGTTAGAGCGTCCGATTTGGATGCGGAAAGTCGGGGGTTCAAACTCCGGTCGAGTCATGCTAAAGACTTCTAAAAATGGTGCTAACAGCTGCCTCTCTAGGCGCTCAGCATAAAGAGGTTAGTGTTAGGCCTGGTCGGCCTGGTGTCAGGATAATGTGACTGGGTGGGACATCATGCTAGATATCTGCGGCATGATGCCTCAGTGCTAGACATAACTATAAACTTCCACACTGCAGACATCGTAGCGAACTTGCTGCAAAATTGTTAAAGCTATGTTAAAAATCTAAAAAACACACTATATTGCAGAGGCAAACGTACATTTATATGGTCGTGTTATTTGTAAAACTCTAAATGTAATGATTGTTAATGTCACCAGATATGGATGCGCACTGACAAAGTGTTATTATTCAACTTACTGCACCAGCTGAACAGACTTCTGATGTTAATAATCAGCTGATTGTAAAATATGAATACAATTACTATCAAGGTTGGAATATTTTTGTTTTAGCAGATTTTGATGGATTTTGGTACATATGGGATATGGGCAGATTTGGGCGAGTACATTGACCCCATAAAGTCTTTACAACTACTACAATAACACTCATTTGTGTGATGTAGCTGTATAATGCATATTTATCGTTTAAGCAGACCAAATCGGATCTTGTGTAGTTATATCACAGAATTTATGAGAATCAGACAATTCAGTTTTTATATTTAAAATGATTTAAAATTAGAAGTTTTTCTTTTGTTTTGTTTTGATTTTCTGTTCTCTACTATACATGTGTGCTATGATATTGCAGGTCTTAAAGTTTGCAATCTTCAAATAAGTAAATAAAAACAATTACCTTCAAAATATAATTTAAGTCTGTTTGTTGTTCTTTGCACTGTATTAAAATGAATTTAATTTCCACTTTAAAGCAGATGACTGTGGGAAACAATTAACAAACAGACGCCATATACATTCCAGGTTATGAAAGGGAATTACTCTGATATCGCAGTAAGACCAAACAAAATATTCTGATGATGGCATATACTTGTCTTAATGTTGGGAACTTAATATATGTGTTGCACAAAGTGTAATCAACTTGAAAAATGGATACTACTTCCATGGCCCTGATTATGCCACCTGTGCTCTCCAGCAACAGAAACGTGTAAGAGAAAATTAAAGAAATACATCTGTAACCACTCATGATGAGGGAGTTGCGCGGGGATTGTTGCTGAGAATGGATAATCAACATGAGCGTAAAGTACATGTGAACCTAAGACTGTTTAAACAACAATCGGTGTTCCAATGAAAAGTAAATAAATCGTGTACAACACAGCTTTTAGGTCAACACCTGTTAAATGCGAAAGCCACCAAAAACAACAATATTAACATGCTTCACATTTTGACTCTTATTTGCTACCATAGATTCGATCTCCTAGTCCCTGACTAACACAGTAATCATGTGATCTAACTCTTGTATAACATCATTGAACATTATCAGACGACAAACTGGCTAACCAATTTGTTACAGTGATAGCGATTTTAAGAAGATATTGATTCTATCTGAGAACATGGGGTAAGGATATTATTTTGAAACAATGATATTCATGGGGTTATTTTTGAAATAGTGTACTCGTCAGCAATCCCCACATTTTCCCAAAATAAACTGGTGAGTCAATGTTATTTTTTAAAAACCACAATGTCCAATGAAAACCGTCGTTTCTACCAAAGACATTTGCATATTTGCATAAATGAATATTTAATGACAGGCAGGATTTGATTTCTCCAATACCCCACGTGCTAGTTGTCGCCCAAAAGTCAAACAAGATTTTCTACCGTTTCCGTGACAATAAAATTGTATTATTTGCTTGCAGTCATGGTTTTGAAAAGGATGTGCAGGAAACATATAGGATTAAAACCGTCGTTCTTTAGGTCTTTCATTTGAGTTCAGAATATATTGGCTATAGATGCAATGATGATCGTTCACTTCAAATACGGCTTATAAAAATGTTTGTCCAGATGCTCCGATTTAAAATGGATTTAAAAAAATTTAAACTCTTTGACCATTTCAGTTCTGAATGTTTCATTCCTGTAAAAGTCAGCTACTTGATGCCCATGACTTGAAGGCTATAGGTTGTACACACAAAATACATTTCTGTGCACCAGTGCAAAAAAAGTTATCCTTGAATTTGAAAAAGATAGTCATGGTTTCCATCAATGAGTGACTCTCCCGCTGGGGAAATAGTTGTCTACTTTTAAGTTTCAAATATGGCACAGAGAGCGGTGACGTTATTTAATCCCTTGACTAATATGAACATTTGACATCCACATTGTGAGTTATATTTACAAAACCATCTGGTGACGCAACCAGAAATGAAAAATCTTTGGAGACTACAAGTGCGCAGGGCTGTACTGAATTCACAAAGTCTTCTGTGCTATCTGTTCTGTCCGTTGACTTTCATATTCGCCAAAACACTTCCTAGACTGAATTGTGAGGTTAAAATTTCTTTAATTATGCCGAATATGTGTTAAAGTGTGCCTGGGTAGTTTTAAATGACAGAAAATTAAGTAGTGGAAGAGTACATATTGAGAGAACAATAGATCTAGTCAAACATTTAAAATTTTAAAAATGAACAATTCCCTAAATATTTGATATTAATATTAATTTATATCTGATTGAAAGTCTAATCTGTACATTAATATAAAAATTAAAAAGTAAATGGAGCACAGTGGGAAAAACATTCAATTTTGTGTAAACTGTTCAACCAGTATAACTTTGAAATCATTCTGAAGTAAACGTGACACATCTGCACGTTCGAAGAGTACAAATATGTCTAAAATCTTTAATATTTCACTATACGGAGATAAAATTACACTTTTCTTTTACAAATTAGTCTCTTGGCCATGGTATAATGGTGAGTGTTTTCGACCACAGAACCACATTAGGATCGTAAAATAACTTTGTAAGCGACCCTTTTCTGAAGATTTCAACTTTATCTTTCATAAATAACATCGTGTAACATGTGTTAAAAGATGCATTTTAACATGCAAACCTTTCAAGCAGCTCATTCTTTCGTCCCGAAATCCTGGCATTTATTTTATATAGTTCTTCTCTGAACTGAGGAATTGTTATTAAACCAAATTTTAATTGCATGATCAATACCAATACATACTTTGGAATGTACATTGATATATGCGTATGTCAGCTGCTGGACCGGTGTTGGTGGTGCTGCCTATAAATTTTCAAGGTCAGATAACTGACCACTAGTCCTCATTGCTTGATCAATATCAGCAACGATGATGTTCATTAGCATCTGTGTCTTGATTTATACAGTTTCTCTTAACATTTTTGATGTTGTTCGTAGGTGCCACTTAATATGTTTAACCAGTGTTGCATTACACTAGTGTAAGCGTGAGCAAGGGACAGCTCAATTATGACGCATCAAACTTGAACTCGAAATATGTTGAACAACAACATAGCAATTTAAACAAGACCACAAAAAATCAAAATACTCAAGTGATAGTGAGTAAGTAGTTTATTGGTCAGGCTCCCTTTTCTATCTCACCTTCGCCAAAGGAAAGCCGATTTTTACACAAAGACTATAGAGCCCTGATAGACCGCATTTGATTTCTTTATTACTCATCATACAAGTACCTAAAAAAATCCCACATTTGACCTACAATCTCTAGAATACAACAATAAGGCAATCTATTAGCAGCTTGTTGTATTTTTGTTGTAGTTAGCTTTAATCCCATTACTCTGCCATGCATCACTGCACTGGTTGCATCGACTGCTGGAACAGTTCCAGTATCCAGTAGACTTATTCTGGCTGGTTTCTGCAATGCATGGGTGTACTGTGTACAAATACTATTTCTTTTTCATCATTTTTTTTAAAATAAAAAATAAATCAAAAGTGGTAGACTTTTCGACTGTAAAACATTATGTGCAGTAGATAGCCTTAAAAATTGTATTCTGTCCTACTACCAGTAGAATCACAGGTATATTAAAGCCAAGTGAGCACTAATTATGGGTAACCTAGGCAATCTGCTCCCCATTCAAGGGTCACATGCTTCACTTTACAGAAAGTTTACAGTTTGCGATAGAAGTATGATAAGGAGACACTCATCATGAGGGTGGAGCTGTACATGGGGATAAATACTTAATAATTTACTAGTCTTTCAACAACATGAAAACAAATTTCCACATATCATCAACACAATCAGAGCTTTCACAGGCAAATTAGATCTTTTTTACAAACCTGATGTGCACTTCATTTAGAATGCAGGAGGGGCCCAACCTGAAGTTCAAGCGGCCCTAAGCATCATTCTGTCCATTTTGTTTAGCACAGAGTATGAATCTTTAATGAAATCAAGCAAAATATAATGAAGTTGACGAAAGCTATAAAACACCATCATTTTATTAAAGAACTTATCTCTCGATTAACCAACTTGGCTGCCATCACGTTTCAACCAACATCAATAGAACTAAAATTTTGATTCTGCTTTTTATTCAAAATAAGGCTAAAAACATAAGTGCTTCCAGTCAGCCGATAGTCCCTATTTTTCGTTGCCGATCCTAGCATTTTTTCTCCCTACCAGGATTTTAAAAAATCAGAAAAAATGTTTTAAAAAGATTCCAGAAATTGATTCGTGCATCTAGTTTAGCCCAGCACTTGATGCGTTTCGTACATTATATGTACAAATAATTAGCATATTTATACTGTTTAAAAAAATAAATCCCTACTTAACTACCGGTACCTTAATTTTAAAACCAGTGCAAGAGGAAACACATATTATTTTGGGTTGGGGGGTGGGGGGTGGGCTAAGTACGGTGGTAATAGAGACATTACTGCTTAGCAATTCATTTTGTATAAATTTAGCAAGAATTTAAATACGTAAGTAGGTTATTAACCTGCTATTAGTGGGTTTTTGTTTGAATTATCTATTGTTGATGTCTGGTCATAATTAATTCAGCTTTTTTATGAATGTTGATCTTCCGAAATTAAATACATTTAAAGTTGAATGAGTGAGCACTGCTGCAATACTCACAGTGAACACAGTGACAGTATTTGCACCGACCTTAAAATTAATATGAACAGATCAAAATAAACAGGAAATAATTGGGATTTATAACTTTTCAAGCCAAAACCCCATTCACCTCCAGTTCGTAGTAGTTATGGAAGTTCTACCAAGGATATTTCTTTAAAGTCAATAATAAATATGAAGCCATGTAATAACAGCAATGCATGTAGCAACAGATTTTATAGCTCAGGCAAACTCGTTGCTTAGCAATTAGGGACAAAATACAATGCATAGATATAATGTTTTCAGCTTATGCATAATACAGTACAGACTGAACAAAGCAGGAAAAATAATATGAACAGAACGAGAAGCAATTCTACTTAGATGAAGCCAGAACCAAACTGACATACAATACTGGAGGCTATTTATTATATAGTAAATACAATCTTATCTACCAGAGATACCCATTTCACAACTAAGCTTGCATAATAGTAGGTATTTCAGTTGAATTGTAAAGTTGATGATACATGTATGATGGATGTCCAGGAGAAATTACATGTACCTGCAATTACAATATGAAATTGTATCAAAAAATACCCCCCCCCCTCCATATACACATACTGACTGGCCCCATCCTTTTTTCTTTGTTGTGTACATGCATATCTACAGGCATTTAACCTTTGATTATTACTGTTTTTAATTCAACTAGTTTTACAAAGTAGTGATAGCATTAGTTATAAAAATGTAGATGCACAATTTCAGTTCGTTACATAAAAGATGGTGTGGTTTGGCTGTTGAGTATTTGTAACCATCTTTCAACTTAAACACCAGCAAGGAACCAGCCAATAATGGGGGGGGGGGAGAGTGCTTTCAATAGGATATTTTGTTTTCTTTTAACTCAAGATAAATTTGTTTTTTAAATAATTAAAGTTGTTTTTAAACTAATAGATACATATATTATGTTTTTTTTAGCTCTACTGGTCATATACCAGAAGAGCTTTTAGATGATCTGTTGACCGTCTTCAGTAGTCCATCGTTTGTGTGTGTTAACACAAGTTTGTTGTCGCTGCTTCTCCTAAACTACTTATAGGATTGCATGAAACTTTACAAACACATTCATCCCAGGGTCTAAACAATGATGATGCTCAGACATCTAATATGGCCACCACAGTGGCCATCTTAAAAATATTATCACTATTTCTGAATGGATGGTCATATCACCATCCTGTTCTCGCTAAAAGACTTTACATGATGTCTAGCTGGTTCTTAATGAAAATGGTACTACCAATATGGCGGCCACTGACCATCTTGAAATTCTTGTTATTGTTACTTCTCCTGAATGAATGGTCATATCAACATGTGGTTTTCACTAAAAGAATTCTGCTGCTGGTAAGTTGGTTCTTGATAAAATGGGGCCAGTCTAACTTCCAGTATGGCCCAAATGACATCCGTCATGCAAATCTTATTATTGCTACTTCTTCTGATTGGATATCCTTATCAACACGGGGTTTTCACTAAAAGACTTTGTATAATGTCTTTTTGGTCCTAACTAAAATGGTGCTTATCTGATATCCAATATGGCACTACATCAGGCATCTTGAAAGTCTTGTCATCACTACTTCTGAATGGATGGTCATATCAACATGGAGCTTTCACTAAAAACCTTTTGGGCTTAAATGACAATAGGACTAATAATAAGATCAGTATGGCCACTTTTAAAATATTGTTATTTTTACTCATCCTTTATGGACGATTGTGTTAACATGGGGTATTCACCAAAAGACTTCTTAAGATGTCTAGCTGGTCCTAAATAAAAATGGTTCCGATCTGACATCCAATATGGCCACGATGGCAGCCATCTTAAAATTTTTGCTATCGCATCTCTACTTAAACAGAAAGTAATATTGACATGGGGTTTTTACCATATGCCTTTGTATGATGTCCAGTTGGTTTTAAAATGAAAACTGTGCTAATCTGATGACCAAAATGTACATCATAACAGGGCTTAACATTGGAAAAGTACAGTAAATTTATTTGCTTGATATATTTAAAAGTGTTCTGTGTTCTCATCGGGGCCAAAATTACAGTAGCATTCCCACTGTGCTATCATTTTAGCCTTGTGACACTTTAGAACCCACTGTTACACTTTAATGTTTCCTGATATCCATTAAACAATAATCAGTTAATTAAACACCCTATCACCAAATACTAAAACCCCATCATTCAAATGACACCTGTTCTTTTCTTTTCTTATATGTGTGATTATTAATATAACCTAGGATAATTGGTTGCTCACATAGCCACTTGATGTATCTGATGTACCTGTCTGGGCCAGGCTTCTGGTGCATGACCTGTGTTTTTGGATTTGCACTGGCATAGTCACATAATTGGCCTGCCATGATGTAGTCCACTGGTATCATGTAGTATATACCTTGGTGATTTCCATTATCAACTCATAACGTGTGACACATATTTTCAAATTAAACAAATGGTGAGTGATCATTCTGAAAAATGAACACTGCACCTTCAGAACAAGCATAAAATTACCCAGCTTACCCCATCTAGATCTATTATTGATGATTAAATATTGGTGATTCCAAATCAGATAGTGGAAATTACCTAAAGAAAGATCATAAGAAAGGAACAGTTTTCAGTAGTGAATGAGAGATTTCATATACTAAGGTGAAAATAAGTGGATCACATGATAAATTTTCTACACTGCTAAATTTTGGTTTAGATCTGCTTAGTTACAAATGGGTGATATGAGGAGGTGGGTTGGCATGGTTTACGCTACTTTAGGCATTATTAAAACATTTTATTAGCTCTACTTGTCATAGAACAGAAGAGGTTTTATGATTGTCAATCATGCATCATTTATTATCTATCCATCTGTCTGTTACTGCTTGTTTGTTATCACATCTCCTAGACTACTTTGAGGATGGCAGTGAACATTTTTTACCCACTAATTCATCCCATGGTTTAGTTGGTCCTAAATGAAGACGCTGCTGCTCAGTCAACCAATTTGAAAATCTTGTTATCTTTGTTTCTCTTGAATGTGGAATCATACTGAGATAGAGTTGCTACCAGAAGTCTTAATTAACATGTAACGTCTAGTTGAAAACCTTGTCATTGCTCCTCCTCAATGGATGGTGATATAAAGTTTTAACTAAAAGACTTCTCATGATGTCAGGGATTGTTCCTTGAGTTATATTTAAATATTTTTCCAATGATAAACTAATTGTAATTGGAATTGTTTACATGATAATTAAGTGTTGATAGTTTTTAATCAGTATATTGCTGCATTAATAGGCATCATCATTTCATCTGTTAGAATCACAGAAGTGAGCATGAAAACCCCAACCAGTGAGCTGTTTCTACAATTTATAATTGCCATAGCTGAACTTAAAACTACATTATTCTGACATTTGGAATAAATATAACTTGGATAGTTTCAACATTTAAATTTAAAGACTAATGAGTTTTGACATGTCACAAGGGGTTCATATAAAAAATGGTAGCCAGCTGAAATGTTGGAGACAAGAAGTAAATGATGCAACAATCCAATTTATATCAAACTGGCTAACTGTGAAAAAAAATTATATTCTTAATTATTTTACAAATTCCCTATGTCGTTGCGAGCCGCAAGGAATAACTCCATGGGCCACGTGTTTGAGACCCCTGGACTAGATACATGTAAGCTGTACCTTCTAGCAATGCACGGCAACCTTAATGTTTCTTCTTATAGTTTTCATACAACAACCATGTTATAATATTATATGTGCACCTGTCTTCCAGCTGTCAGTCTGCTTGTTCTTTGTTTTCTTCAGAATAAGTTAGGCTCCCTACAATCTGTGGTTAACAAACTATTTGATCAGCTTGCCTTTGGGAAAAATCTGATTAATTTTAGGTATCAAACGTCAGGGTGGCTAGGACTGAAAGACTGAAGATGGGTATTTACATGTATAATCAATGCTTTGACAAAACCATGTAAATGGCTCACATATGAGATGAGAGAGAGACTAATTGATTGAGAGAGGATGACCCACTTGTTACATGGCGCTTTTGTTGGTTCTTGTTATCTAGCAGATGATTGTGTTGCGTATATGTAATTTAATTACTTGTGTGTTAGTTTAAATTTTTTTATTTTATATTTATTTCATTACATGTTATTGCAATGATAACTTTATTCACTAGATTTGACATTTTTTCGGAAAATTCAGTTCAGTTCAGTAAATAACCAGTATTGCTACATTGTATTTTTATCTGACCTAGTTCCTGACCTTGATTCAGAATTGGTAAACAACCTTTTTTATTTCTTTCCTAGAGTGAAAATCATTGGTCGTAATCAAGGTCATACTTGTCTTGTGTGCCATTTCTATGTAAACAACGTTTTTAGAATTTTTTATTCAATCTTATAAATTTGCTCAGTAGAATCAAATTCATTCATGGCGTAAGTAACAGCCGACCTGTGGTGTTACTGCGCCGTTCGAACTAAGTGAACACGTGACCCCATCACGTGATCTAAAATTGCGTTTAAAACTAACTTTTTATAGTGATTTCAGTCAGTCGTAAATCATACCTTCGGAGCTCAAATATATTTTTTTTTGTTGTGACCAGTTCGAGTTGAATTGTTTTATTTAAAATAATTTAGTTTCCTTGGAAATATCTAGTGCTCATCAAAATTCTTGGACAAAGATATTTATTGGAAATTATTTGGAATTCTAAAGCCAGAATATTATTTTTTGATGATTCAACAAGGAACTGTCGACACATCAACACAAAGAAAGGTTATAGAAGACGTCATCGCCTTCCATCTTGGAACTTCATCGGGGTTCGAACTTTGATTCATTAAGAACTTTTCAGTGATAGGACTTATATTTTAAATTATTGGATTAATGTTTGGATTTGATTCATAAACCGTAAGTTCTTTTTCATATTTTTACCTTGTTTTCTAGGGAAATAAATTATTCTGCAAAAATTTACAAAGCTTGTTGGCTTCACTCTTTTCTTTGTTACTTTTGTACCAACCTAGACACCTAACAAAGAAAATTGAGGTTCTCGTCCTTGGGATGTATGAATTTTGGCTAAAATATTTCAGTAAATTGTTTTTTGAAATTTAAATCCCCTGGTTTTCAGAATATTTTCAATCATAAATACTAGTTTACATTTTTTTTAACTCTTTAGTGAAATCTTCATGCTTTCTCACAATGTGATCAAAAGTGGAGATTTTCTTTCTAGTCCTATTCGAGAGCATTTGGATTGCTTGAAAAAACATGAATTGCTTGAACTTGCCAGAAAATATTATCTTTCTGAGGCAAAATCTTCTTTAATGAAGCAAGAAATTAAAAACATTTTGATCCAGTATTTGGTAGAAAAGAATGCTTTCGATAAAGTGTTTTGGTTTCGATCAGTAAGTCTGTATCAGACTCTGACATAAAGGTAAAGGAATTGAAATTAAATACAAGATGGAATTATAGTTAAGGAAGCTTGAACTTCACAAAGAAGAGAAACAAATTCAGTTACAAGTTGAGAAAGAGGACAGAGAGAGAGAGACATGAGAGAGAGAGAGAAAGATAAACAGATGCAATTAGAAGAGATTGAGAATGAGAGACAGGAAAGAGAGAAATATAAACAAATGAAGTTACAATTTGAGAGAGAGAGAGAGAGAGAGAGAGAGAGAGAGAGAGAGAGAGAGAGAGAGAGAAACAAATACAATTAGAAAGGAGGGAGAGAGAGGCAAATGCAAGGAAAGAAGGATGAAAAGGAATTTCAAATTATATAATAAATGGATCTGGCAAGTGAAAAGCACATTTCCACTTCACATACAAATTCAGGTTTTGACATTACAAAGAATATTAGATTAGTGCCCCCTTTCAGAGAAAAAGAAGTAGGCAAATATTTTTGTCGGTTTGAAAAGTCGCTGAAAATTTGAAATGGCCAAGGGAGCATTGGACTCAAATTATTACAATGTGTACTTGTTCGTACAGCTAGTGATATTTACCATTCACTGTCAGTTCAGCAAAGTGTTGACTATGATCTGGTTAAGGAATGCATTTTAAAGGGTTATGAGTTAGTCCCTGAGACTTATCGGCATAAATTTAGGAACTATAAAATGGAAGCTGGACAAACTCATGTCGAATTTGCAAGAGAAAAAGAGAAGTTATTTGAGAGATGGTGCTTAGCCAAGAGAGCTGAACATGATTATAAGAGTCTTAAACAACTTGTATTACTTGAAGAGTTCACGAACTGTGCCCATAGTGACATTAAGACTTATCTTGACGAGCATAAGATCAAAATCTTGGAAAATGCTGCTCGTGCCGCTGATGAGTATTCCTTAACTCATAAGGTTCCTTTTGTAGGCAAGTCTTTCACTCACCAGTCTTCTAGTAAAAGGGTATTTCAGGGTAATACGACTTCTTCTAAAACTCAACACGTTATTTCTGATTGCTTCAAATTGAAATATAGGCATCAGAAGCAAGATAGACCTATCCAAATTGCTCTTATTTATAAGAGGTCAAGGTCACGGTCATGTATTGAAAGCAATACATTTCTTGGTCTCAAAAACTCCAGTCTGATTTTATTATGGAGAATTATGAACCATTCATGTCGAAGGGTTCTATATCACTCTTGGGTGATTTGGCCAATCCTATCCCTATTAAAATTTTAAGGGATACAGGAGCTTCTCAGAGTCTTTTATTATCAGGTACTTTGCCTTTTGCTGCGAAGACTTCATCTAATGAGAGTGTTCCCACTCAGGGAGTAGAGTACGACTTTGTCATCAGACTTAGTTTCAGGACCTGTGACAGCCGGAATAGTGACTTCTTTACCCCTTTAGGGCATTCATTTATTACAAGGCAACGACCTAGCTGAAGACAAGGTTGTGGTTAATCCACCTGTAACTGAAAAGCCTTCTTTGGATCAGAAAGTTGATCCAATTGAAAAAGAATTCCCTGATTTATACCCAGCTTGTGCAGTTACTAGAGCTATGACAAAGAAAGCTCTTGAGAATGATTTTGATAAGGAAAATATTCCTTTAGCTGACACATGCATTGGTCAGTCTTTTGATGAGGTCACTTTCAGGCCTTGTTTGGATCAATCAAACGGTATTGATCACAGTGATCCTCTTTCAACTACTCATTCTCTTTCTTCTAATCAGGGTGAGAAACGATAATCACTTGTCATCAAACAGGAAAAAGATCCTGAGATATCCTGTTTGTTTCAGAGGGCCATTAGTGAAACTGAAGCCACTGATGTACCTGTCTGTTATTTCATTAAAAATGGAATTCTTATGAGAAAATGGATACCTCCCGAGGTACTTGCTAGTGACTAGTGGTCAGTGAACTATCAAATTGTAGTTCCAAAATCTTACCAACAGGAAATACTTAGTCTGACCCGTGAAACTCCTCTGGCTGGTCATTTACTGATTAATAAGACTTATCACAAGATCTTGACTCACTTTTATTGGTAAAAAATCAGAAGTGATGTTTGTAAATACTGTAGATCTTGTCATACTTGTCAGATGGTAGGAATACTCAATCAGAAGATACCTAAGGCTCGTCTGCAACCTTTCTTTCATTTGACGAACCATTTAGCAGAATAATGGTAGATTGTGTTGGTCCCTTACCTAAGACCAAGTCAGGCAACCAATATTGGTTGACCATAATGTGTGCGTCAACAATATTCCCAGAGGCAATTCCTTTGAGGAATATTAAAACTAAAACTTAAGTAAAAACTTTGATAAAGTTTTTTTTTTTTTTTTACTCAATTTGGCCTTCCCAAATCTGTCCGATCTGGTCAAGGGTCAAATGTTATGACTGGAATTTGTCATTCAGCAATTCAAGTCAAAAGTGAAATTATGGTTTCACAGAACTTTAATGGAGAGAACTTTTGAGTCTTTAAATAGAGTTCTTTCTCTCTTGCTTATTCTTCAAGATTTTCTCCAAATTCTATATTACGGCCCTTACAAAGGAAAGAAGAAAATGAATGAGTTAAATTATAATAATAGTACTCTGACCTAAATAAATTAATGGAGTACTAGTATCTTGAAAGAGATAGCCCAGGTAAATCATGCAATTAATTTAGTTGTACCTGTCCCATCAACTGAGGGTTTAAGTGAAGAGATTCAATCGAACTCTGCTGATCTTGGAGCAACAAATCTTCGGAATTCGGAAATCATGAAAAATCTGGACCAGAAACTTTTACATTTGTGCCTGTCAGTAAAAAGCAGCTGATGCAACTTTTGGGTATGGTTGAATACTATCGGAAATTTTGTTCCAATTTTTCTAATATTGCTTAACACCTGACAAAATTGTTGAGCAAGAAAACCAAGTTTCTTTGGACTGAAAAATGTCAGGAGGCTTTTGATAAGTTAAAAGCCATACTTAAAAGTGCGCCGGTTCTTATAGCTCCAAATTGCAATCAATCTTTTAAATTATCTGTTAATGCAAGTGATGTTGGGGTTGGAGCAGTATTGATTCAAGAAGATAGAAATAGTGTTGATCATCCAGTGTGCTATTTTTCTAAGAAATTAAATAAGCACCAAAGAAATTACTCAACAATCGAGAAGGAATGTTTGGCTTTAATATTGGCATTACAGCATTTTGAAGTTTACATTAGTTCAGCTCCTTCTCCGGTTGTTGTGTTTAGTGATCACAACCCTCTTACTTTCATCGACAAGACGAAAAGTAAAAATAAAAAATTATTAAGGTGGAGTTTGTTTTTACAAGAGTATAATCATTAGATCTGTCAGATCAAGGGAACAGACAATTTGATTGCAGATGCACTTTCCCGTGTATAGAAATATTATTTCGTGTACACTTTGTATAATTCATAAGAGGTTTTTTTTATGTAATTTTATTTTACCCCATGTATAATTTACATATGGTAAAATGAAAGCTTTATTACATAAATCTTTCTTTTTCTTTATGGGGGAAGTGTTACGTATATGTAATTAAATTACTTCTGTGTTAGTTTTAAATTCTTTTTTTATTTTATGTTTGTTTCATTACATTTTATTTTAATGATAATTTTCACTGGGTTTGAATCTTTTCTCGGAAAATTCACTTCTATGTTTTGACCTGATGAGAATGTAAAGGTATTACTTGATCACTATTTTTAGTTCACCTTGGTTGAGACGTTTGAAAAGACTAAGCGAAAATGATTGGTTATAATCAAGGCCATGTTCGGCCCATGTGTTAGCTAAGTTGTAAAGAGCATTTCGTTTTTATTTATTTTCAGCGTGAGAACCTGATTCTTAGCTAGGGTTATTTTGGCCTACGTGTAAACTGGCATTTTTTTTTTTTACTGCGCTGTTCAAATTAGTGATCGTGTAGCCCCGTCACGTGAGATACCATGTGATCTCAATTCGTGGGTTAAAACGGACGTTTTTTAGTAGATTTACTAGTCGTGTTTTACACCTTTAGAGCTCAAGGTGTTTTTGATGTTGATGCCAGTTTGTTTGAAAGTTGATCTCCTTTTTGGGATTCAATAATTTATATTACTTTATATTCTCTGGAAAACACACAAGTGCTCTTCTTTATAAAAAGTCTGGAACATTATAAATTGTGATTCAACGAGGAACTGTTGCCATCAGTACAACGACCTCATCTGACGTCATCGCCTTCCATATTGGAGCTTCAACGAGATTCGAACCTGGATTCAATTAGAACTGTTTAGTAATAGAACTTATATTTTTCAATTCTAGGATTAATTTTCTGATTATATTCACAAACCGTAAGTCCTATTACATATTTTTATCTTGTTTTCTAGAGAAATAAATTATTTTGTTAAATTTACAAAGCTTGTTGACTTCACTCTTTTCTTTTGTTACTTTTGTACGAGCCTACAGGCAACAATATTACATAGCTAATATTAATCTCTTGTTTCAGATGATAGATTAATATCATTATTAGTTGGAGGTAAACATGCTTACTGATGTTGAGTTCTAACACTATTCTCTCTTGCGCAATTACCAATGAAACACAATATATATATATATATATATATATATATATATATATATATATATATATATATATATATATATATATATATACACGCACGCACACACACACTAATTACAGCACAGTTCTGAAGCACATATCGCACCCATCTTTGGACAAAATCACCGACTGAACATACATAGCAAACATTTCTGCTGACACACATAAATGATTGTCAGGTAAATAATCATGAAATTGTTGAGTTAAATATATCAAGCTTTCTCATTGCCACACATGATTAGGACCAATCT
Source organism: Megalonaias nervosa (assembly GCA_016617855.1). NCBI lineage: Eukaryota > Metazoa > Mollusca > Bivalvia > Unionida > Unionidae > Megalonaias > Megalonaias nervosa. Next base: position 89,091 of record JAECUM010093405.1, read on the forward strand.
TTCACCAGAGATGTCGTCTTTTTCACTGATGGCTTCCATCAGGGTTCCATCAGTATTCCATTAGAATTCCAGATGTGGAAGTGTGTTGCATTTTTTATTTGTTGTACGTTGTAGTGTTCGAAACGTAATTACGTTTCCTTTCAGCTTAATTAACATCCTCACACTATGCACATTCGGACTCTGCTTGCTAATTGGATTGAGGAGGATGCGGTAGCCGTGTGTTTGGTTCTTGTTTGGAATGATGAAATTTTTTTCCAAATCAGCTCGGACTGAAGTAAGTTGAATTTTACCACTTTTAAGCCATTGTTTCTCTAACGCGATGGTAATCATAACATAATGACGGTGCAACTGAAATGGACGGCGTTTTAAGTAAGAGATCATGTATAAAAAAGGTTTTGTTGGCTACGTCGGCTCGCTTTGATGCCGAGTGTGAGTCTGTGCTTTTGACAGGTGTTTGCTTTGTGCTCAGACAGGTGGCATTATATTTATTGCTATCAAAGCGATCTCTTTTTGTTGTCTACATGGTTTGTTTTCTTTTGCATTTGTTAATTCGGGTCTTTCTTGAGGTTAATCCACGTAATTAATGATCCAGAAATATCCAAACTTTGACAGTCAACTTTACGAATTTAATTAACCATGAAAATGTCCTTTATTATAACAAAACCACAAAAATGTAGTCCCACGAAAATATAAAAAAGTATATTAAAAGTTCAGATTCATGATCGTTAATCTTTTCATTTGCATCACTAACCAAAACGGGTACAGTATAATATTGAACTGGTTCAATCTTTTAGTATTATTATCTAGGCCTTATTACTTACGAAACAGCAAGAACTGGATCGATCTTGCATTGTTTTATACAGGCCTTACTAAACAGCAAGAACTGGATCGATCTTGTAGTGTTTAATACAGGCCTTACGAAACAGCAAGAACTGGATCGATCTTGTAGTGTTTTATACAGGCTTTACGAAAGAGCAAGAACTGGATCGATCTTGTAGTGTTTCATACAGCTTGAACATTAAGATGTTTTGTTCCACATAATAATCGTGCAAGTGACCTAATTTTTTGAAGGTTGAAATGTGACATTACATCATGTGCATAATGGTAATAATATATGTTTGAATCGTTTATGGTTGTTGAGCATAACTTTAATTTGCATAGTTTCATGGAAACTATCACAGATACACGTGTATGATATGGATAGATATCATTTCTTAGAAATTGAGGTTTAATGTTATCCAAATTATTCATTGTCTCAACGAATTTATCATTGCTCAAATTCTTTGCCAATTTCCATAGAAAATAGTCCAAGATCAGACTACTGTATACTTTACTAATAATAGTTCTTTTCTCTAGTTTAGGTCTAGGATCATTCTTAATATCTTTTTCAGTTGAAAAATAATAAACGTATTGTTGAATTATATATATTGATAACAAGGAATGGCAGAATAGTATGTAAATTTGATATTTAAATTACAGTTGTGATGCGAATGACCTCTATGTAGCCCGCTGTAGTGATTATGATACGGACATTGTTTCTAAACTCTTTTGGGCACAAATGGGACAACGTGTTGTGTAGTGGAGATGCTTTTTGTCTTCTGGTGTAAATACTGTTCTCTTATCTGAATTCCTACACACTATTTTTTTTTTTTGAGCTCACCCAGTCTTTTGTTAATCAAACAAAAGTAATTAGCCTCTCTATCAGTACTATGTACGAATTGACTTGAAGCACATACAGAATTATGATGGAATAGGTTATGCGCGGCACGGACACTTTGCCTACGGCACAGTTGATTTCGATATTAAAATAAAAATGATCCAGAAATAAATTTATTTGACAAGACAAGACTTTGTTACACTCAGATAGCAACGTTTGTAGCATCGAAGGTATATCAGAAAAAGAACATGAATATAGCCTGTGTGATAATAATATAATGATCAATAGGGAAACAAATTTGGGAAAACACATTCTAAAAACCTGCAAATATTTTTCACGAATCTTATTAACCGACATTCATTAATTGATTACATTTATCGACACATAGTACTGGGAATGAAAAACGGTGAGATATAAATTTCGTTTTTCATCATGCAAATAAGAACACGAAGAAGTTAATGATATTCATCATCTCTTTCTTGCGACTGACAGAGTGAGCAATATTTTTATTATAGAAAATATAATCCCATCTTCCAGTTTTATTTTAAACAGGAAACCTATGATTTGCAGTTCAAAGCGTAATCATGATTTTAGATATATTTTTGGTAATGAGGAATATATCTTTTCTAAATCCAAATTAGTTTTTAATAACCTGTAATTTAGACCTTTAGATGACGTATCGATGTTAGCTGCTCAAGTTTGCATGTATTGATCTTTAAGTCATGGTTATACAGATTTTGTTGACGTTTATCTGACACAAAACTTTGATTTTTCCATCGTTTGCTCTACCAGATATAACCTAATTTCTAGTATCCGTTTATTGTCATAGTGTCATAGGATGTATGACATAAATTTTTTTTAGAGGGAGAATACTCAACACAATAGACACTTTGACTCTATGACCACTAATGGATCTGGCCTAATTGTTTAACATGCGACTTTTAATGTTAGCAATTAAGGGGGACCGACCAAGTTCACTGTGTACTATATATGGAGGGGTACATATTTTGACATTCAGTACACTTCTAATTAAAAGAAAAAGAAAGATGTTTCTTCCCAACTATACCTCACGTTTCACATGCATATGTTAATATCGGCACAATGGTCTGATCAAACAGTTTCAGCTAATGACCAATAGGCAAATATATATTGTTTTTAAGCCTTTTACGTAACCAAATATCTTTATTTATATCTATGGATACTAGATTTTTCAGGCCATTATCGAACTTTCCTTTCTTGTGAGATATAAGACCTAAGAATTTAAATTCATCTGCAACATGAATATAGACAATGTTTTAACTCAAGTTTGTATATGTGATACTTCTTTGAACTAAAGTCAATGTTTTTTTGTTTCCTGTGTATTAATTGTAAGTTTCACGTTATTACAATATCTGCTAAACATATCAAGAGTATATTGCATGTCAGCAGGATTATCTCTAATGCGTATAGTTTCATCAACTTATAAATCAACATACCATTTCACATATTTACAAAGTCGGTATGTTTTAAGGGTACAGCGCAACCTCTACACGCATTTCCTGGTTTAAAAAATCTGGGTCATTTAGGAGCAAAGAGAACAATAATGGCGATAAATGTTCCAATACGCCTTATTCACATGTGCAAAGAATTCATTATTTACACAGGCACCGGATTTGATATCATTATAAATACTCTAGTATAACATTAAAACATTTTTCTTCTGATGCCTATCGAATGCAGTTCATGCCAAAATCCAACTATCCGTATATTATCAATGGCACTTTAATAATCAACCAAAGGATAAAAAGTCTAATAAATTCAATAAGGGCCACGGCTGTATAAAAGAAAGATATTGTCTTTCGGGAATAGCCATTCCTGGATACAGTTTGAGTCTCCTATAGTTATTTATTATTGTCAAAGAATGTAGACAATATTAAATTTAATATAGCAATAACAAAAACTTTACCAAAAACAGCTCGTTAAAGTAATAAGTCTATAATTTGACATAATTTGTGGTAAGCTTTTTTCTTCCGTGCATTTGCAGAATTCTCACCTTTACATCCTTAATGAGAATTATTAGTTCAGCAGAGCTAATGAAAAGGTTACTTAAGTTCTTGATGATCATATATATATATATATATATATATATATATATATATATATATATATATATATATATATATATATATATATATATATATGTATGTATGTATGTATGTATGTATGTATGTATGTGTAATTTCGTGTTTTATTACCTTTCGTATCAAGTTCTGGCAATTCACAGTCGATATAATTCAGACTTTTTGCATTTATATTCACCAGTAATTCATTTTGTTTCTTCTCAAATTCCATAATCTTCTAGTTCTGCTTTATGTGATAGAATCATCAGGTACACGTTGCTGCTTACTTCTAATTTGGAATGTCAAAGCACAGCGAATATCTAAAAATAAAGTAAAAGAAATCAACCGTTTCAAAGCTCTTTTAACGATTGCATGCGGTATGAAATTGTTACTAGATAATTTAACAGGCAATTGCCACCAGATGTGCATTTTGTAAGTCTCCAATCTACTCACTCTTCCATTACACACACACACACACACACACACACACACACACAAACACACACACACACACACACACACACACACACACATATATATATAATTTTACAAAAGTTAATAAATGCATAAAATACCTATTTTTATTATGTCTAGTTAATCTCTCTCTCTCTCTCTCTCTCTCTCTCTCTCTCTCTCTCTCTCTCTCTCTCTCTCTCTCTCTCTCTCTCTCTCTCTCTCTCTCTCTCCGATAGAGTGATTTTCCCAGCATGTTTTTTCATATGTGGTGACACCAACCTGGGCAGATCTCTTATTTAATTTCAATGGTACGTTCAATCAATGCTGTGAGGGATGGTATATGTTAAATGGGATAATTAATGTAATGGATAGTACTTTTTGTGGTGTAAGGGATAGTTTATTTTATGAAATTTCATCTTCTTAGTTTACATCCTAAGCTAACACATAACATTTGGAGTGTGTGTCTGTGTTTGTGTGTGTATGTGTGTGTGTGTGCAGGGCCAACAAGAGGGGGGTAACGGGAAATATATCCCAGGGGCCCGGACCCCCTTACGGACAACACTTTTTAATTGTATAAAAGAAAATGTTTGTTTGAACAAGAGCTAGGACGTCTGTGCTTTTTTTTTAGTGTAGCAACTCACTCTGGTAGAAGGATGTATAAATTCTGTACTTCGCAATCCGTTCAATTCTCAAAGGAAAATCAGACTTAATCAAGAAAAGTATAATTTTGGCGTGCCAAAATCTCAAAGCAAAATTATTTATAACTTGTGCGTATACAAGTTCCAGTTAAACAAACATTCACCAATTTGGAGGCTACTCAAACTAGTGGTTGATAGAAGTTATGGCAATATTTGAGAGGCATATAATTATTACTCCATGAATATAAATGCTTACCATTACACGGGACTATGTATCGCTATGTGGGCAATAAGCCATGGAATCGTAATTCAAAATGTCATATATTTATATTGGTGTTATAGTGCTGATCAGAATCTTTTTTGAGTCACACTGGTGAAAAATAATAATTTGCATAGCATTGAGGTAACGTCGTTGCTCTGGTTGGTTATACGTGAAAAATGTGCAACAGCGCACAAGCGGTAGCGTTTCTATAATCTCAAAGATACCAATTCACAAGCACAACCTGAGTGGAGATGTTCCTTTTGTATTAACTAATCATTACGGTAGATATTTTAATGTCAAAAAGTTCACAGATTTATGCGTATATCATTTTGAAAAGTTTTATGAGCACATCTAATGCTGAAATTTTACTTTCAAACCAGGTGAGTGTGTATAACGGTAGATACAAAATAAAATCACTGTTTAGCCTAAATGCGTCATATAGATTTGTCAAAGACGTTCAAACCATACTATATGATTTTTCAAATATATATTTGGAGCTTCTTGATAATTTAATCAACATAGGAATTATCTTGAAACCACAAGGACCTAAATGTGGCGTAGAATATGATGCAAAGCGCGAAAAGTCATTATTGGATGTTCTGCAACAAAAGCTGCAAACCGATTCGCCAGTGAGTGAAGACACTGGGTATGCCACCAGTAATGACGAATATAGTGAGGATCATAACAATTAAAAATATACTTTTAGTATTAACATAATGGTACTCATACGACTCTCGGTCTTACAAATATGCAACAGAAAGGAATTGAATACAACACTGTCAGTAAAATTCTACAAAACAATTATTTCGCTTTAATACAAAGTGAATATTCAAAATACACTTGATGTATAATGAATTGAACTCCAAATAATCCTAAATGTCCTACTAGAAGTCCAAGAATATAGAATGTTCTGATTGAATTCAAATAGTCTTGAATGTCCTGATATGCCACTAGTCTCGAATGTCCTGGTATACTAAAGTTGCAATCTAGAATATCTGAATGAATTCACAAAAATCCAAAGTAATGAGTTAAAATCAATAAACACTTCAGTAATTCCACTGAATGATTTAAATAAATAATTATTCTCGAATTGTTTCTGATTTCAATTGATTCAGATGGTGAATGAATCATTTGCTTACTAGTTGCTATTTTTACACATCCATACTTGAACTACGTCGTAATAGAATCTTTTGGATTTCCAATGGAAAATTCCACTAAGTCGTAAATAAGGCTCAAACTCAGACTCTCGTACATACCTTGCTTGCATATTACATACATGGTAGAAGTCAGGTAGGCACAAACTTCATTCATAACACTCAATCACGGACAAAATTCAAGCACACAATATAAATTAAATATACATAACAATACCCCAGTGGGCGAGATTTAAGACCTCATTGCAAGCCCAGAGAAAAAAAAAAAAAAACATAAATGAGATTTATCCTACAAATTTAGGATTAATACGTTTTGATGCTATTAACCTCATTATGAGGGTTGGTGCAGTTATTAGTGATGGATCATTTGAGCTGATCTTGGTCGAAGTCGACTTAGGGCATATTTTGCGCACGTTTGAAGAAGTATGTGTTATTGTTTCAGACTACCCACCTGATTATTTACCAGACCCTCATACAGCTTTGCAGATTAATATAAATGAAGAGTTTACTCTGAATAAAACTGTGTTTTATCCAATTAGAGAATTAGACCAATTTCGTACATATATAGAAAGTTCAATGGCAGTAGACGCAAACACGTGAATGCATGTCATTATGAATACTGTAAATCACAATTGCTGGCTCTGCGTGTTGGTCTATGCGCTCGACCATGTCTTAAATGTGGTATCCGAGAAAACGTGCATAATCAACTGTGCCAGCTGTGTCGATCTGTTTGCAAATATTGTAGCGAGCGCAGGCAAACGGATGCCGAATCAATGATCGGAAACACACCCAAACCGTTTGAGGAAACAGACAGTGACGTCAATGAAATAATAGCCAGAATTGAAGCGATTACTATTTTTAGATACTAACGTAAAACAAAATAAGCAAACAATTCTCCATTAGAAATGATTTCCTTATAGATAAGCATATCTACTGTGATTCAACTATTGCAGCTCACGCGAGAGAGTGTGACACGAATACCAAGCAGTGTGAGAAAAGCTGACGTTCTTCTAATGTTAGTACTTTATCCTGAGGAGCCACGAATAACTGTAAAGCAACTTCGTGAAATGGCAGAGCAGTATTATATGAAGATTCCTACACGGGCCAAGCGAGCTGAAATAGAACAGGTAGTTCGTGAAGAAGAACGTCGTCGCTTTATTGCACTTACCATTGCCATTGAGGCTGTCACAAATGCATGACAATAACAAGTACCTGAATTTGAATTAAATAAATACCGCGGTGATAATCCAGCAATTATTACGGGCAAGTATGGGTCAGGTGAATAAGAGGTAAAACATCTTTCAAGACGTCCAGGAATTATGTCAACCTTACTGCGGACAGGAACTTCCCTTTTAAGATGGAAGTTATTATCCATGTATATCCACATTCACAACTATATTCCATCCTTTCTCTAGCAAAGCGATGGATGCCGTAACGTACGGACTTCGGCTTGATTCTCTGTACTGTTAGCTGTATATTACATTATGTTCTTTCTGAAAGATGCCATCTTTGCTAGCAGCTATAACTGTCACACTTTGTATTATATTTGAATAATAAAATCTATTTTTGTACCATAGATGTGTGGCCATGAAAATATTTGCTGCTTACTAGAGGTCATATGTTAACAAATTAATCTTTCTACATTGTTGATGCTATTAGCAGTATGCTAAGTTATTACAGGAAATACTAAAAAGACGATCTTTAAGCTTTATGTCGTAAAATATCACAACTTCAGTACGACAGTAAACCAAATGTTCTACTCCAAAACTGGGATCTTATTTATTTTTACCGGAAATCAGATTCATGGACATTATTTGTTTACCTTACCATATAGTATGTACATCATATTTAAAAGAAATACTTATATATTTACAGGACATTAAAGCATACATAGTGACAAAAGTGTATTAGTATCCGTTATTGCAAGGACGTACACTGATGGACCGATCTTTTAAACTCCAAAATAAACCTTATACGATATTTAGGTACTTGCACAATGGAAGTTCTTTGAGAAGCTTATTCCATTATGTACGTTTGACAAAGTCTCTGTAACATATTTTGATATCAGCACCTGTATTGCTATCTCTTCGGAATAAAAAAAATTCACTGATACACAATGTGGAAGATATCTCGGTCTTAGACTAAAACAGAAAAGTTGAGAAGACAAATGCTGACAGCGCTATTTTAATTTATTTTGAATAAATAAGCTCCTCTGTGAAAACAAACACTCCTTATATTACATCTTGTAAAATTACCCACTTTCCGAGATAGTACAGAACAATGATTGAAGAGTAACTCGATGAAGACGTGCATTTATATGTGCGTTGTCCTGGAAAGAGAATCTTTATAGCTTGGATGTTAATTCTGGTCTTATACGTGAATACGATAAGTACAAATATTTGCCCTTCATAAAATCTAATTTGGATGTACATAAATAAAGCAAGACATTGCAAGGTCGATTTAATAACATAATTTGATAGTGTAGCGTGATTTCTCTCCGCTCCAGTTGAAAGCACATAGCACTGTATCATTATAAAGTCTGCACCAACTTAGCATTAGTTTTTTTCTTGTCTCACACACACATACACACACCCACACACACATTACCGCAGCATATATATATATTCAGAAATTAATCTTCATAACTATGTCTCTGATTACAAATAGTTGTCACGTGACGTAAGAGGAACTAATCTTCACTCTACTCAGTAAAAACTGAAATATCAGGAATAGATAAATGCACGGACAGAATTTGGAAATGCAAAACATGTCACAAAGTTTGACCCTTTGAAAAGATGTTTGGTAAATTTTACTCACCGAATCAGCAAAAGCAATTTCGGCATTTTCAAATCCAGATGGACTTTATCAATATAAAGTTATGCACCTTGATATTAAAAATTCTCCCTGAACATTCCAGCGTTTAATGAATATGATAACATCTGGTCTAGATAACAGTGATACATATATCGATGACGACATCATCTACAGCAACATCTGGAAAAAAATCATTTATAAATTCTTTAATCGATTCATTGATGAAAATTTGACAATTGAGTCAGGTAAAAGTTATTATTTCCGTGATTGTGTTACATTTGATGACATATTGTGGACAGGGTCAAGGGAAACCTGTAGAAGTTAAGGTCAAGGATATCTCTGAATTCAATGTGCATTTCATTACAAGTCTGATGCATTTTTGGGTATAGCTGGATGTTATCGGAAATTTCGCTCAATAGTTTTCCATAATTGCTTTTCCTTGACCAATTTGCTGAGTAAGAATGCAGCGTTTTATTCCTCTGACAAATGTAAGGAGGGTTTTTAAAGTTAAAAAGCCATATTTAAGAGTCCACCAGTTATTTTAGCTCCCGGATTTCAACCGCATGGTTTTGTGGAGTTTTGATTTAAGAAAACAAAAATGATGTGGATCATCCATTGTGCTTTTTTCCCCCCTAAAACATTAAACAAGCACCAGAGAAATTATTCCACAATCGAGAAGGAATGTTTGATTTTAATCTTGGTTTTGCAACACTTTGAAGTGAGTATGTATTCAACTCCTTCTCAGACTGCTGTATTGAGTGATTAAAACCCTTTTACTTTTATTATCAAAATGAAACAGATAAATCAAAGATTGTTAATTTAGAGTCCGATGTTGAAGGAATACAATATTGATATTGGGAACATCAATAAAAAAGACAATTTATAAGCAGATGCACTTTTATGTGTATAGAAGTTCCATATTGCCTTGTATAGATTTTGTGACATTCATAAGACAATTTCTTATGCAAATTTAATTTATTATGGTATATGTATATTAACTAATAAGGAAATGAAAGCTTTATTGGAGTTATGTTCTAAACCAAGCCTTGATTATGATCTTAGTAGGTTCTAGATAATGAAACTGTTCACAGTTTGGGGTAATTTTCCGTTGCAACATAAGTCAGGTAGGGATGCACTGCGACAAACGTCAGGTGTAGAAGTATTTTGACATATAGATGGATGTAGTAGATAGAGTCTTCAGGTGGGGATGCATTACAATAGAGAATCATGAGGATATATATAATGTGGAAGAGGAGAAAAATTATTCCTACTCATATTTTTGTTTTAATTCCAGTCTCCAGAAGTAGTTACTGTTGTGTCTAGATTTAATTTGAGATGAATCATTTATTTAAATGATTTATTGGAATTACAAACTGCTCATGCAAAGTTTTGGACTGAAACATTATTTTGTAATACAACAAGACTGTTGGCACATTGGCATACATCGGCACATTCAAAACCCGGAATTCATTCAGAACACTATATTCTTTTGGACACATGATAGAACGTTTAGGATTGTTTGGGAATTAATTCACAATAATGAAAGTTCCTCTTACATTTTCATTTTATGATTAGATAAGCAAATTATTTGTTAAACTAAACTTGCTTGTTTTGTCTTTTCTGTTATTTATTTTAAGACCATAAAGTCCTAACATTATGAAAAATATCAGCATCGTGGTAAATTTAGTCAATGAGAGTTCAGGCCTAAAATTCACTTATTATGCAGTCTTTTTATTTATTCTCGATACACGTAAAATGTAACACATGGCAGGATAAATTGTTTCATGACATTGACGAAGACTTTAATGCATGGGTGTTATGTATATCTATATTATGTGTTTCATCTTTTTTATTCATGATTATAGAGTGTCAGGGTCATTTAGTAGACAATATATTAAGTAAATAATTTTGTCCGTGTTGTACATTTTGGGTTTGTACTTTTTCATGAGATCATTTCGTTTGAATACACATGTTATTATGGCCTTTTGACATTGGAAGTTGGAGAAAAAAATCTTGTTCTCGAATTTGATAGGATTTAAATTAAGGTTATGGGTTTTCCCTTAGGTAAACCAAGTGACCTAACATTTAAGTGTTTAGCTGCTAAAGGAACCTACTTTTTGACGATTAAAATGATATAGAAATTATTAGTCGACCCTCGTTCTGGTTTTGAAACTGTTAGGTTTTGAAACTTCTTGAAAGGTTTTCTTATAGGGGATGATTACCTGAGAATTAGTTATTCTCATCTCTTAAACATCGATCTTAGAGGAGTCATTTAGTTGTGTTTAGTTCAGAGGATTTAATTTCTTTATGTCAGTTATGGTGCTCATAAACTTTAAAATCAGAGTCTGTGTTGGAATTACTGTGAATTTATTTAAAGCAATGCCTCTTTGAATAATGTTTATGCGCACGGGTCCGCTTGGTGACATTTTTATGTATTCCTCTGTCGGTCAATTGACCACCGCGATCAATGTGTACTCTACGTATGAACATCTAAATTGCCTGTAGTCTTTGGCATCCACATATATTCATTTTATAGCGTCACTAATCGCAATTAGATATGCTAAAGTCGTGGAAGATTTATTAACTATGTTAATTGCCCCGTCATAATTCTTCTTAGTGTGGCGACATTTTTGGACTTGTGATAGAACTTTTAGGACTGTTTAAGATTTAATTCACCATATTGTGAGTTTATTTTAATTTTTCACTTGGTATTGTAGGTAAATAAAATTTCATTGTGATACATAAAGCTGCTAGCACATCAAAATATTCCAGACTATTGGCACATCAGCAAAACAGAGTGGACTTCACTGGAGCATCATTGGAACTCATTTGAAATGATCGTTACTTTTGGGCTTGTGATATAACTTTTAGGACTATTTAAGATTTCGTTCACCATATTGTGAGTTAATTTTAATCTTTCACTGGGTATTCTAGGGAAATAAATTAATTGTTTGAAATTTACAAAACTTGATGGCGTACACTCATTTATGTTACTTAATTTAAGACATTAGATTCCTAACTATTGATCTGAATTTTTTGGATGTAGTTTGCTATGTTCTGAAATTCCAAAAGAGGATGGGCGAGTGTCTGTTAATAAACGAGTGATATTTTGTTGAATGACAGTTATTGGGGGATTTTAC